>KB663688.1:46634-87057 GCA_000349025.1 Anopheles minimus
AGGGTGGCTAATCTACGGAAGGTTGATGGATAACTACGAGGCTAGTCTTTCCTTGACAATAATAAACGAATAAACGAATAACGATAAACGAGAATATAAGTTTACATTAGCTGCATACAAAAGAGGCGATACGCATAACATACACGCGGGATCACGACCGTTTCAAACTCCCACGCTAGGCGACACATGACAACACAATCTGGTAAGCACTACAATATCAAACGAGGGTCCTGACGAATAATTCACGAAAAAAGGATACGTTGAATACCAAGTAGGAATAACAAATCAGAACACAAGACACACATGCGTATGCATAAAGAGCAATTAAAAAAGGAGAAGTACCCGCACAGGCCAGATTACAAACACGCCAGGCTAAGAAAATATACGTCTGGTAGAAATGAAAAAGGATACATAACTGAAAAATAACGTTACAAGCCTTTAGGATATCGATTAGGTACAATTCTTAAAAAAGCTACCTTAACAAGCGCAGATCCTGGAAAGGTACAGTTACGTAAGGTACGCCTACACTGGGCTAGCGTGACATGGAAAAGGATGTACCCCCGCACATGCGCAATCAACATGCAGAGCAGATTAAACGGCTCATTTTACAAGGACCTTATCCAGGCAAAATTACAAGCCAACCTGGCTATCGCCTTCCTTTATCTCATTCTCTTTCTAGCTTAAGAAATCAATGTAACGAAATTAGTATATAAGCGCAAGAATTTTAGAATAAAATTCGCTTGTAGTCCAACCCTCAACGGCTTCGAGTCTATTTCGGGTTAGCAATCAGAATCGATCAGCACTCCACGGGTAGATACTTCTCCTGAACATTCAGTGATAAAAGGCTATTCGTCAGAACTGATCAATCTAAGCGCCTTCGCCATAAGAAACTAGCCAGAGAAACAAAGTCCACCTTTAGGAACTAGTACTGGAAAATCAGGAACATGCCTAACGTCCGATTACGTTTATCTGCTGTTTCTATAACTGCCAATAAACAGTATACGACTCACCGGCAGGAACTAATTCTGGTTAATCCAGAAGAAAGCCTGACGTCCAGTCTATATTGGTCTAATGGCAAAAGGAATCCAGCGCCGATCTTTGCGCGGTCAACTCCATGGAAGCTAGTGCTAGTGCTAGCAGATTAAATACAAACTTAATCGACAAAGGGATGAGACCAAGGCTTTCACGGAAAAAGAAGCGAAAAATACAGGGGGAAGTCAAAGGAGGGAACAAACTCTCTATGAAAAGGTATCCCAATTAATCGTTAGCTTACAACAGCAAACGAAAGAGATCGTTAAGATACTGGCAACTAACGGTGGTGAATCCACCCAGATAGGGATCCTGATGAAAAGACAAGCCTTATTGCAATTACCCAAATTCGATGGCAACCCTAAGCAATGGCCTAATTTCAAAAAGACGTTTGAAGATACAACCCAGGAAGGGGAGTTTTCTAACATAGAAAACGTAAATCAGACCTTACCGGTCAAGTTGATAAACGGACTTAATTCTATCCATTCTTAATTCTATTCTAAGCATTTTATAAACACCATTATTCTACCAGCATTCACTTGATTCAGTATAACTTGCCACATGGAATCATCGTTGGCTCAAGTAAACAAGTTTCCAAGAACGGCCCGACGTGTGACTCTAGCGACGAACCGAGCAACGCATAACCATCAGTGCTTCGGCGTGGTATAATATTTCGCAGGCCTGTATAAGCATTTATAAAAAAAACTCTCGATGTTTAGTTATGATTCCGAAAACAAAAATCGTGAGAGAGAAAACGCGAGAGGCCTAGCTAACATAAGCGAACAAGTGTGTGTGTACGCGTACAGTTCAATCGTAGTAAACTAATATGATTTAAAGATATATTAAAACACAAAAATATTGCAATATAATCTTCAATCCAGAAAGCGCCGAAAGAATGCCATTGGAAGCTGATTCTTCATAAACCAGACAATACAAAAAAAGACTTTTACTCCTGTATCCTGTTTGGTTTGGCTACATCTTCTGGAAGATATTTCTTGTCACATTTCTGCTAATTTCAACTGTTACGATCACAACACTGTTACGAAAGAAAAAAACACAATTTAAGTTTCACTAAACCACACTTCAAACTATTTTACCGAATGAATTTAAATTAACTAGAACTGTTACACGAACACACTGCTGCTCCTCGAATGCTACTGCCGACCTTAACCTTCCAAGACAAAATGAATGAGTGTAAACAATCACCATCCGAACGAACACGTCTGTTCGAGTCCGAGTTTGAGATGTAAATAATTCTATTCTTCCCATATGCAGCCCGTCAGGCTCCAATAACGTATTGGTACATTGTATGTACCCGTTCTTTGCTTGTGTTAGTTAGGACTTTTCGGGTTTTTCTTCCCTACGATTTTTCTACCTAAAGACTTTGCAGGTCGTCTTTGAGTGGATGCTGCACATCTGGTGTAGCACTTATGGTTTATTTCATCGCACAAATTGTCTTATTTCGCTCTTCGCATCACTTGAGATCGCTACGTATGAAAATATTTGAATATATAGTTATGAGTTAACGTTCTCGTTCGAGGATCGGCACAAAGAGAGCGCTGTGAGCCACGTTTTACCTCCTGATGACCCAACCGTCCTGCCATTCAGTCGCGTTTATCCTGATGTTAATAGTCGTGACTTGTGTGCTATAAGCTACGATGCGCCATAGCGATGCTACAACTATAACTACGTATTTATATATATTTTACCTAACGTATCTGTAAAATGCTTCTAGTGCAATTAAATTTAATGTCCTATGATCATTATGGTATTGTGAAAACGATCTGGCCAAACTGTTTAGCTAAATTTAAAACAATTCGACGATCCTTTCGTTGCTATTGATTCAGTTAAAATTTAATTGAAATAAACAGTACATGCAGGTAATACTGTAAAAATCACTGTAACATCAACAGTTAGTTTCAATATTTTAGTGATTGTTTTTTTTTCATGTATAACAATTAGAAGTAAAAATTTAACTTACTTTAGTATGCAATTCACTTTCGTTGGGAAACATTTCCTTCTCCAACCAGTGAAAAACTCGGCTTTTATTGTAACTATAAAATGATGAAAATGGAAAATCATAAATTAAAATATGCTGCCAGACTGTTAAGGGCAGTGATTCCCAAACTTTGTTATCGATCACCCACAATTCAGGCTCTATTGATACCAACGCCCATTTAAAAATATTTGTTCCATAGAATAGTCAATTTATCTGCATTAGTTTAACATTTCATTAATTATTTAACAGAAAGTAATGAATTATGTGTATCGTCAGCGTGAAGGATCCACATGATTGTTTATAAGTGCATCTTTGCCATACCAACTTCTCGTGTACATTACCGTTTTGAACTACTTGCGATTTCTTGTAATGTTTTGATGTTTTATGTTTAATGTGTTATGTTGTTCTAGGATGATGGAAGTGCTGCGAAAAATATTTCAGATATTTCTCACTAGTTATTACAAAAACAGAATTGAAACCGATTTTACATCTGTAAAACTTAATAAAAAAGGTTCAAATTCTGGTATTAATTAATGTTAGGGACTCTTTTGGAAATAACTGATTTATAGAAACTCAAAAAAGGGAAAATTTGCTTACTTCAATTATGATGTATTTGATGCGATGTGGTGTTTTCGATGTGATTGATTTTCATCCGAATCTCTTTTTTTATCATTATCAATGTTGATTTAAAAATCTCCTACCATTCTAAATGTAAACATATAATAGTCCTGGAAATAACTCCATTCATGACAATGTATTATCTTCAGTTTCGCAGTAATACATAATTTTCTATTGTGTTCAGGCCATATCTACCTACCTATCTACCTTGATAAGGATATCGCATATCACAGAAAGCCTCTAACCAAGGTAATGTTTGAACACAAATGAAGTAAACCTATCATCAATTTATCCCTTCAAATTCTCTGATAAAATTCCTAACTTAATTCGAATAATAAAGGCAGCGTTTTACCTTCGGCCAAATAGCTTGGGGAAAAAATGAAGTGCACAATCTAATTGAGAAATATGAATGAATGAGACTTCATTAAAATCGTTATTACAGAGAAAGTATTCAAATTACATCTGAGAATACCATTTTTAAAGGCTTTTTTAAACGCGCAAACTGTTATTACCCCGGGCAAAATTTCCTGTAGTTGAAAAAACCCAACATTTTTGACCCACTACTGCTTGTAATGTTTCTTCTCTTTGAGGTAATGTATAAAGCTAAACTACCCGAAGGATGGGAAAGGTAAACATGGCTGCAGAACATATGTTCTCAAGATTCCAATCCCATCCTAAATTCTATTGGAGGGTCGTTAATCAACCACTTTAAGGCTTCTATCTTCTTTCGGTATTGCCACTTGAACATGCCACGCCAGACAAGAGCACTGAGATTAGTTTTTTTTTCGGGCAATCTTTCTTGACGGGGGTTGTATTTAGTATTCTTAATTTTTTCTGTGACAAGTACGCAACGAATAGAAATAAAAAATATATATTAGAAGTACGTAAAGTAGAATATAAATTCACAATTAGTTATAGTCTGCACGAATTCTCCCGTCAATTCGCATCTCGAAAATCATAAGTCGTTCGCCCATTTCCCTTTACTCTAGCAATAGAATGTAAGGAAACGAAATTAGAATAAAAGAACGATTTGTTGAGGAGTAATATCACTTGTAACAAGAACCTTTATCGAGTATTATCAAGTCCTTTGGTACAGTGCTTGAGAATTCAAGATCCACGGTTAGGAACTAGCTCCGGCCGATATAACGAAGAAACTAACTCACTTGATCCATGGAGCTTCCAACACTAAACCTTGCAGAAGAAAATAATTACGCGCAATTTCTCGGCTCCAATCTTCCTTCGTGTGATCAGACCGATAACGGCAGATAAATACGATTTGTTCACGCTGCAACATTCTAATTCAGAATTCTAACTTTCTCGCCAGTAAGGCAATACTTCTAGCGCTAAATAAATGTCTTCTTCATATTCTTGTTCTTCTTAACTGGTCTGCTTTATCGAGCACGAATGAATGACGTGGCCGGGTCGCCAACCCGTTTCCAGGAAATTCGATCCTGTTGCTGTAGCATATCTGCTAAAGATTTATTAATAAATACATTCTCAAAACTGTAGACATACCAAGTCAAAACAACACACTTTCAAGAAACAGCATAACAGAACAACTCGACAAAAAAGGCAATGAAAAAACACTTCAGAAAGGAAAAAAAGGATCAGAAACGACCCACGCGCGCAGGTAAAGCGAACATAGTTTTCTTATCAACCTTAACATCATAAACTAAAACATTATGTATTCATGATAGAACATAAAAAACCAAAAGTGCTCAGTGCAGACCAAAACATTCAAAATAATAAGCGCCGGAAACCATAACCACTCCATAACTAAGAAAAAACTCTAACTATACATGCTCAAATGTGCAACAGGATAAAGATCATAAAATATGGATCCGCCCGGAAGGATCCCTTCTCCATAATTATCAAACATAAAAACCTTAACATATTAACAAACAGGCCAAATGCCGAAAGGTCTCAAATATTACCAAATGTTTACACAGGTGCAAGATAGTTACAAGACCTATGCGATGGATTAGACTCATGCGAATTGTATGAAAAAAATGAATACATGTATCTTATGAAAAACACATGTAAAACGGCAACAGTGAAAGTGTAAAATAAACCGAAAATCATCGGCCAGGAGAGATTGTGCATCTGGAGTTGAAGCGAGCTGTTCGTAGCGGATGCAACGATAGGTTTGAACGTTAATTTTCAAAATTGTAACTGATCGTCTGATTTGGACCTGCGGCGGTCCGATGGACGAGGCGATATCGGAGCTGGTCTCATATGGCAAGACCGGCGTTCAAATCCCATCCGGACCCCGTATTGAGGACTGACTATCCAACTACGTAGTATCATTAAGTCTAGTAAGCTATGACCGGAATAGATCGTTACGTCAAAGAAGAAGAACTTATCGTCTGAAATTGTCGTCGCTGGCCTTAATAAACAGAAAAATACCAGAACGATCCTATGCACGAAACCAGCGATAAGCGTAAATCATAAAAAATCCTAAACTAAAGTATCTTTGAGAATGAGACCCATGAGTAAATCATAAAAAATCCTAAACTAAAGTATCTTTGAGAATGAGACCCACGGCGCGATCGTCAAGTGGATGAATTTTATGTTAACATCTGGGATGCATATGCATAAGGAAACCAGGATGCAGCGAGCATAAGTTTATTGCACCAGCATGTGTGAACGGATGGAACTAGGAATAAATTTTCCTTTGTTTGGATAGGACCAACGCATAGAGAATAATAATCATCCCACGCAAGAAGCACACTAACACATGTTATCGTCGTGTTGAGATTCTAACCAACACCAACAACAAGTATTGTTAGTATATAAGCTCACATATTTTGTAAAATAAATCAGATTTTATTCAGAACCTGAATGGAGAACGTCTCTACTTTCGTTGGTATTTTCTTGGCCTCTCTTAGAATTTGGTTGTATCTCACTCGGGTCTTCTGCCCTTATCCAAACTGTTAGCGTTTCAATTGTTCCACTTCTGCGATATGGGTTCCCACGTACCGAGAACACTGGCGGGGGGTTTAATGAAGGCTCTCCTCCCCGTGGCCTGGCCAGAGTTTCACCGGCAACACGTGTCTTTTATTTCTAGACCGTTTCAACGATCGCGATTCTAATCGTGTGCCGCAATTGTGAGTTCCGGCGTTATAGATTAACAAGGTAAGAAAATAACTCCGATCAATCCAGCGAAGAAGCTAACCCAAACTAAGAAACTAATCAACACTTGATATTCTACTTTCAGAAAACGCTCATCCAGAGTTCCCGGCCCTGGTCAGTCTATGCGTGACGTTATAAAATACACCGAAAATCATCGACCAGGATCGGTTGTGCATCTAGAGTTCAAGCACGTAACATGTCCAACAATCATTCTAACCAGGAAGTAAGTCCGCGAGTGCCCACCATGTGATGGACCAATAGTCAATACAACGGACATTCGTTATAACAGAAAACGATATTATAACAAACCGAAGAATGGTAACAATAATATTACACTGCAACCCTTGATCCAGCCATCAAGCTCGCTGTGCTCCTCTACGCCTCGTGCCGATCGTCCCCGGGTCGCTGACAAGCACCTTTTTGGTGGGACATGAGTCCGGCATCCACATGACGTACCCCAACCAGCGAACCCTTCCGGCTTTGGCCACATCGCCAAACAGTTCTGCTTGCTCGTGCTAGCTACCGATAAATAAACTAAATCCTTCTTTTTTAACTCGGTCGTGACCGTTTCACTGCACCTGTTCTTAAAAAATGTAGTTATGTATTTGTCCCGTTATTAGTTAAATAATTCGCCTGTCTTTGAGTTCGTCTATATTTTCCTCAGTTTGGAAAAAAAACTCTAACCTATCCTTAACATAGTAATTTCGCAATTGTACCAAACTATCGCGGTATTGCACTGCTGTGGACTTCTGTCAAGGAATTTGAGTATGTTTTCTATTCGCGTACCTTCCACTCCATTCGTATACTTGTGCTTAGCATTTAAAATTGTTTACCTCAAGTGTAGTATAATTGAGTCATTTTAGGTAAATAATTCTTCTTCTTCTTTTGGCCTTACGACCTACTCGGTCATGCCTGCCATTTCTGGCTTACGTGACTTATTGATACCACGTAGTTGGATAGTCAGTCCTCACTACGGGGGATCGATCCGGATGGGATTTGAACCCCGGTCCTGCCGTTTAAGACCGGCGCCGCTTATCTCCTCGGCCACCGGACCGCCCCAAGGTAAATAATAAAGGAAGGAATAAACAAGAAACGAAAATGGAAACAGGCGATTGATTCATTGTGGTCAAACATTGTAACGCAGTTGAATTCGGACAGCGCAAGCACCGAGGGATCAGAAGGGATAAGAAGAGGAGGGCAACCTCGCAGGTAATGCCACAAATACATAGTTTTATCTCTAAACGTGATATCTCTGCCAATTTCATGTCATTCGTGTCGTATGCCTCAAGTCGATACGATTTGCACGGATTTTCAATCTACGTTCGAACATATTCCTTATCCTTATGTTGTGGCTGAGGAGATAGCGGCTGCCAGTCTTAAAGGGCAGGACCGGGAATCCGTACCGTTCCCACGTAGTGAGGACTGATTATCCCATCTTTGTAGTTTCTCTGGCCCCTCATTACTTGTCTGTTTCGTCAATTATGTAGTCTCTGTTCTTTCGCATTGTCGTATTCTGTGCTACTCTGGCAATTTTAATATATGTTTTCCTAACTCGTCAATAGATATTTGTACCTCTCTATAAACTATACATGATCGTTTTTCCTTGTGATTTTGTTGTGATAAAACAATTAATCTTTTTCGCTGAGTCTCAAGTACAAAATAATTTCCTTCATTACCCCAACAATTCCGTCTATCGTGAGTGCACTCTTGTATGCATGATCAGATCCAGGTCAATCCAGGATTCGGTGATCAAGGACTTGGGTATTTGATGTGATTGTGGGCATCATTAAACGAATTGCTCGCTGCTATCAGTTGCTACCTGTCTGGTTATGAGCCCAGGTGTCGTCTGCTTGACATCAATTCCGCCGAAGAACGTCGTTACCAAGTCTAATCCATATTTGTCGATTTCTTCTTGCTCGATTATATTGATGCACCGACATTACTTAGTCCGATCCCTTTGTAAGTGCCTAAACGTTCCTGGCGAGTGCGTACCCAGACGTCCCCGCACGTCCATCGTGGACGTAGAGGTCCATCGTTATGTGCCCTACCATCTTTAAACTTCTCGTCTCATCAAAAGGGTTTCCGATTTCTACTGGTGAAGTCGGGTCACTTTTTGGTCTGTTCTGTTCAAATAGATATAGACTAGGCCGAAATAGTTCTGCAATCATATGGGATATCTAGAATCAGTTCAAACAGAAGCTGTAGCTATCTTATAGGCGGTATTCAACATCGTAATTTGTTTTTCGTAAATGCTAGGAGGCAGTAGCACCTGATTGAGCTGATCGTTTAATAATTCATCAACGCACCTAGCCAATCTTAAGAGGACCTCTGGCTGGTTACTGACCAGATCCCCAGTGATTGATAGTAGATTCGGTGATCTGCTATCTCCTGGTAAAATTTTCTTTCTGATCCGTAATACACTCTGATTCCTTGAAGTTCCCGCATCCGACATTCTTCTCATTGTTGTCTCATGGTGCGTTTAACAATTTTCTTTGCTCGTCTGAGCCGTGTATGTTCTTCTGCGCATATTCGCGTTTCAAGAGACGGATAAAGTCCATTGACTCAAAGTCTCGAGAAACTAACAAACAATTCAACTATGCCCGCGTTAAATGCTGTTGCTGCATTGCGCGGTATGCGCAGTTCTTACAATCTGTCACTGATCTGTTCTACATCGAACCAACCAGATTGCCCAGACGCGGTGGGATTTGAGCTTTATCACAGCTAATTATATTCGTTTTTAGAGCGTTCTACCTTTCACTCGTTGTATTATATTTGTTGTTCGGTAGTAGAATCTTACCTAAAGCGAAATGTCTCCTGGACATAGCTGTCCTTTAGGGCTATAAGTTCTGACGTTCAACATGCTCGATTGTCTTCGGCAGCCTCTGGTCAACCTGGTTGATGGTGGCTCAATCTGGGGTACCCACGTAGCATTTCCAGCACCAGATTGTTTCGTGTTCCAAACTGAATAAAATAAACGTTAAACCGCTTCCACGATCCATGCTTTCAATAGAAAAAGAGGGTTAGGGAGTCCCCAACAGCAGATGGACGCTTATTGGCCATATCAAAGCGAACTGAACCTCAATTCCACATCCTCTACAATGGACGACTTCAATGATTCGCAAGCTGACCGCTCGTATTTTAATAAACATATTTTCAAGTTTATTCGCTTCCAACATTCCGGAAAAGTAACATACATCCACCAATTAAAAATATTTCTTAAGAATATTGCTGTAAAGTACAATTTCTCTCTTGATTTGCACGTCTTTTGGAATTCAGAATACAAAACTTTCCCTTTTTTTCACATAGCCTTCCTAAATGATTGAAAATCACTACATCACTTTTAGTTTGTTCTCAGTCGTAATTACACTCAGCAAAAAAAAAAAATAGCTCATGGTAACAAAACGTGCCTTTACAGTGATTGAGCAAGGTGTGGTTTAATTCTAAAGTCACTAGTATGGAATTTAACTTAATATTAGTAGGTAAGCGAACTCAGACGGAATACGAAACAAATAATCTCTAACACCTGGAGCGTCGTCTCATATATATGACGTTCTTTTGGCACTTGAATTTCTTAAGCACAGAATACAAGGAGGGCAAGAAAGTGACTTGAAAAAAAAACAATAGAATAACTCATCCTAATGGTAAAAGATTGTTAATTCGAATGACAAAAAAACGATAATACATGTAACACTAGAATATCTTTGCGTTTTTCATCTTTGGGAATGCCCGTTTCGTCCATCATTTTAAGGCACTTTGCAGGATATTATCTTCATGGATTGTTAACGATAGTGATGTTCGAATCAAAAGGTCCGCATTTAATTTTGCAACTCTTCGTATGGAACCATTTCTGAAGTTTGGGACCATTTTTTGATACTGCAGAATAGGAACACAATTGTCAGGATAGTACCAATGGAACCAAAGAAGACACACACGTACAGCCCAAGTGACGGTAATGCGAGCGCCAACTAAAATTAATAATACGATATGCATTAGTAAAGACGGGCATGATTTACTGTACGCACGCAAATGGTACCTTTGCTTGTTCAGCAAGTTCCTGCGTAAGGGTAGCACGTTGTCGGAACCATAACATCGGTATCATCACATCCGGGACATGCTTGTAGAAACTGTAATGGTTTGATGGTAAAAACTCATACATCAGATGTTACCGAGATTATGCGAGGTTAAATGTGCAACATCAACATACCTGAACCCACTAATTGGCTGCAAGTGTTCGTTGATCTGCAGCTGAGCGCGAACGTCCAGTGGTATACCGGTTTTTGTTTCGATAGCCATATAAAACTCGTGCTCCGTTTGGTTCGGGTTCAGTCCAGTTACCGCAGTCTGGTAGCTTTCATGAGCCAGATAAAAGTGCGGAAAGGATACAAACGTCGGGGAACCGTATTTGCACGCGGAAGCATTAAATACACCCGGCTTCAAATCAGGACACTGGGCGGGATCGGCATTGCACCAACAGCTTGCTTCAGGATACTTCACCCCATTATCGAAGACACGCTCGTCACCCACATACTTCATGCCCTGGACGTTGTACAGCGAGACTTGCTCCACACCTTGCAGTGTTATTGAACGGCAGATGTCCGATGGGAAGAGTGTAATGTTCGGCGGTGTTTTGCTGTTCGCAGGCCACAGTTCACCAGAGGTACCGTATACTTCGCCGCACTTACCCCGGTACATACCCGTCCTTGGGGAACCATTCCATTGCGTCAGGAAGCCCATTTCTTCCAATCCATTTGTGCCCGTGTTCATTGTAAAAGTTCCGTCGAAGGTGTCGCTTAGATTGCGCCCAACGAACCATCCGAATTTGTCAAAAGGTATGTTTAGTGATGAAGTATTGAGCGTCTTCAAAAGATCCAAAAGTGGATCTTTAACACCTTCAAATAGCAGCTCGCGCACAGGTTTATTTTTCCACAGCAATGAACCTTCCGTTTTGAGGAACAGGTCGATGAATGGTTTCAGCAAAGGGTACGAATTGCGCAAAAAGTGGGCCGCATTCTGGAAGAATCGATAGTGATTATAAAAAAAACGTGTTATCTTTCCAACCTTTGAGACAAGCATTAGTAAGTCTGTCCAGGTGATCTTACCAAGGTGATAACATTTAAATTGGTGACCTCATCGTCCAGTGTACCATTCGATAGTTCCGGTACGAAATGCCAAATCCGACGCTGGTCATATGTTACCGTTCCGTTGTCGTTCCACACCAGATTGACCCGTTCGTGAACCTCGGAAAAGGTGTACGGTCCCATTTCGACAAAGTGTGGCTTCACACTTTCATTCGTCTGTACTGCATCCGGATTGGTCCAGTTGAAGAAATACACTTCCAGGTACATCGGTATCGGTGTTTTGATCCAGTTCTGATAGTTCGACGATCCATTTTTGATTACAAGTTTCTATGGGCGAGAGCGCAAAGCCAGAAGTTTGAACGGATTAAAAAGTGATCGCAAGCAGTGATCATGATCATCGTTAGGCTAACTTACATCATGAAGCACCTGATCGGATATGGAGGGCCACGAGACGCCTAGTGCTATTGCAAGCAGTATCAGGAATGCTGAGCAACCGAGCGATATAATTTTCTTTTGCAAGTCTGTACATGATGAACACATTGCAGCTAATGGTTGCGGTTAATTTGGTTTTCGTTGATAAGTTGTTTAAGATCCACTCGTTATTGCTTTGGTAGGCGGGGCCTCGTTGGCTAGGGCAGTATGTAGGCTAGGGCTGCACTATATTATCAGCTCATCCGGTGTGCTACAAGAAGATCGATACACATTCACTAAAACCATACTACATAAATAAATAGAAAATGTATAAAAAAAATTGCAATTGCCACAAGCAAGTACTCGTAAGTATCGTGAAAAGGAAGCAATGACCGCGTTTTCTTAATTCCTATGACTTTATGCTTATCGCTCAGTCGTACAATTTCCACATGTGTATCAGCGCGTGCTGCCATTTGAGTGTTTCAAGTTACATGCGATAAAGTATCATTCGTTCATCACTTAACGTTAGTCATTAGCGTCCGATGCAAAATATGATGCAGTTACATACAGAGAACAAAATGGATTTGTGTTACTCAACCTCTTTGTGTAAAATGTTTCGCTTGATAATTGAATTAAAATAAGTTTACAGTTTGCATCGTTTCGTCGAGACAGTGGTTGTGTTGTGCTTTCGTGAGCTAATGCAACAGTTTGCAGTTACACCGATGACTCATCGTAATCTTTTCTACCCATAGCATGTGTCTAGTACGACAGGTGAGAGGCCGTTATAACATTATAAACGACCTTGCCGGAATGTCGATGTTCGGTGAGAGAAATTGAGCTGCATTGCTATTACGTGCCAACGTGATGCAATTTAAGAGATCGCATCGCATCGATGACTCCGACGTGCACGGTTTAAAGCGACGCCGTGGACAAGTATTACGTAGTGGCTCTGATCGAACAACGTGGGATGATCGCATTGAAAATGGTTGGCGCTGTAAACTGATAATCATGCAGACAGTTTTACTGATAATCATTGTTTGTTTTTGCGCGTTCCATTCCTTGACCTAAGCGATGCACTCATAGTTTATTTGTGTGACGCAAACTAGATGCACTAAGTGCGATAAATCTGCCTTGTAATATTAAAAGCAGTTTCTAAAAGACAAACTATAAAAGCATTAAACAGATCACTGCGAGGGCGAAGAGTTTGGATCGCATATCAATAATAAGTACCACTGAAGGCCTACTAGGCCTTCAGAAGAAGATAAATCATTAATTTTCGGAACATCTACATAATATGTTACAGCTAGATCGGCAACGTACATTCGTTTTGTGATAGAAATACAATTGAATTGAAAGAAAACACGATTTTACACGCACAAAATCACCTATTTTTCCACTAGTCACGAAAAGGTTCTGTCGCTCACTCGTGCGATACGCGAATGAAAACAAAGCAAGACGTCGAATGAAACGAATGTTGATGCTTGTCAAAAGGCAGCTGTCAAGCAGCAGTGTTGTCAAACTCAATTTCAAGCTACAACAAGTTCTCGTGATGCACTTTTTTAATGAAGCTCAATAATTGGGACTATCGTAAAACTGTTTCCAACCAATTTGTTACTACATTAAAGCCGAATTTTCCCGTACAACCGTTTGGTTTGCATGTTGCGTAACTAAACTCACCACAAAGTTGTAGAATATACAAATGTTTGTCCATGTTTTGTCCAAATCCGTTAAAATGTTTATGATATTTTGTAGAGAAATTGACCGTTTCAATTTCTAACCTTCTTTTGCTGAACTATATTTTATGGGTTGATTTGTTCCAAACAACCCATCTTGCTATCATATTCGTTTGACACACCTTTTTGACCAAATAGATTCCCAGGGGACAATTTACGAGATGCTTCAGCATGCGTTACACGTTCGCACCAGGAGATTACCTGAATAAGCCCTGCACATTCAGGGTAGGTGATTTCAGCTAAGTTGTGCGTACGAGCTTATGAGCTAGCTCGAGAGTATAATCGCCTAAGCACATGAGTAAATGAACGAATGAATGCATTCGAGCACATGGTTGAAATGCGCTCGAGCCAGTACATTACTCGCACCTAGCTCGTCCTCATTAGCTCATTTTGCGCTTAGCATAGGAACTCGATTATTGTATTTTTATGAAACTCCGATTTCAATTTTGCACGCTGGTACCTCAACACAGCGGCTTTCACATGGCATATGTCGATGCTACTGATATCAAATAGCTACTGTGCAAGCCTTCTAAATTTATCATAATAAACAGATAACACGATTTCTCGATGTAGATAAGATAAACGTAGTATCAGCGGCATGTAAAATTAACCTTTACAAAGAAGAACAATAAACCACGCTCTGTTATCAGCTATTTAAAATCAGACGCATTTGTTTGGTTTTTATCGCAATGAGCCATAAACCCGATCGTGTTAAGATTGCCAGACGAAGGATAATTTATAATTCGGACGAACTCGAAGAAGGCTTAACTTACAGACGGAAATGTAACGAAAACGACAAAACTAGGCACAAATCAGGAGTTATGGAAAATTATTTCATGCAAAACCAAATTCTACAACAGCTACATCATGTATACCCCAGTTTTATTAGCGAAAAGTCCTAACAATAATGTTTATAAAAAATAATTAATGAATCACTGGATCAGGTTTTGTCGTAACGACCGTAACAGCTAAGCTTAGTCTTTCCACACGAAGAAGGCAGCATAGAAGGATAAACCGAGAAGCAATGCACCGACCCCGCAAAGGGCGAACGCCGTATAGATGAAGCCCCATCGAAGGTTTTCGATTAGCTAGAACAGGAGAATATATGAGCGGTTGTAGCTACATACATCAATCATTCCACGCTACATCAACGTCATACTTACTTTAAGATCATCAGCAATGTTTTCAGTGAGCACCATGCGTTGCTCTATCCAAAACGCGGGAATAATAATATCAGGTACGCCTTGGAACAAACTGATTGGATAATAGAACAGATGCGATTAAACTCAAAAAACTGTACGAATACGTTCGAATACTTACATCATGCCATTATCTCTGAGATGCATGTTATACTGAATGCGACCATTAGCGGTCATTGGAATTCCTGAGAATGGGTGCAATGCGAAACGGAATTCGTGTTTGGCCCGGTCCGGATTCATTCCAGTAACGGCAGTACGGTAGCTGGGATGTGCAAGATAGAAATGTGGATAGCTCACAACTAGCGGTGCACCGAACTTGCACTCCGACACGTCGAGCACACCAGGCCGGTAGAAGGGGCATTGATCGACAGAAGCTGTACACTGGCATTCCGTTTCCGGAATGGTGTGTCCGTTGTCAAAGTTGCGCGCATCTCCGACCCACATCTCTCCGTCGAGCCCGTGCACCGTAAATTCACGCTCGTGACGCAGTGTGATCGCACTGCACAGATCAGGCAGGAAGAGGTTCAGTGGTGGAATGTTGTCACTGTCCAAATTGCGCCCCATCGGTGGCCACACTTCGCCCGCCGAACCACGCACCTGTCCGCAGAAGCCACGATAGTTAGGCACCTGGGGAGCATTGTTCCACTGACGCATAACACCCGTATTGATGCGATTATCGGTGCCCGTACCCATCTGGAACGTTCCGTCATAGGTGAGACTTTCGTTGCGTTCCACGAACCAGCCGAAACCTTCCCAGGGTGGTAGGCTAATGTCTGGCGCAGAGCCTGGCGGCAACACGGCAAGCAAATCCCGTAAAGTAGTTAACAATAAGTCTGGATGTCCATCGAACAGCATCTCACGCACGGGCACATCTTCGTAAAGAAATTCGGCCAGATTGTTCCCCATGATGATACCATCGAGCAGGGAAAGTAGAGGATCACCTTCCAACGTTTTGCCAACGGTCTGATTGTAACGATAGAGAGGTAGAACAATAATCAGGTAGCGAATCAACGTGGCAGGTTTGCAGCACGTAGACTTCTGCTCATCTTACCGCCAGGATTGGATTTAGTGTGGTCACACGATCGTTCAGGTAATCGCCGTTTGAGAGTTCGGGAAGGTAGTGCCAGATGCGTTTCTGGTTGAAGGTGATCGTATCGTTATCATTGAACGATACCATACCTCGCTCATGGCGCTCGGAAAAGACGTACGGGCCCATCTGCACGAAGTTGGGCCGTACATCCGGGTTCCGGATCTCCTCCGGATTGGTCCAATTGAACAGATAGATGTCGAAATAGATCGGTACCTCGCCATCGAAGAAGTTCTCGTATACGCGGGCACCCTCCTTGATGCGGAATTCGGTCAGCGCCACGGCATCAATGATCGCCGGCAGACCAAAACCGAAGAAGGCGGCCGCCACAAAAATGGCCACGACACCACCAAATGCCCATAGCTTTTTGGCGGTGTTAGAGTAACGCTTCGAACAGCAGCACATGGTTCGGCTGGTAGCAGGAAAAACGAAAAACGAACCGACGGTTCGTAGGGAAAGTTACGTTAGCACGGCACACACGTTGGCCGCCCGTACGTGGCACTGTGCTACGCAGGACTGCTCTACTAACCTTTTGACACTGCTGGTTCCAAGATGAAGCCGCAGCTAGAAAAGAGCCAGATTACGCCGCTCGTGTTACCTTTATCGGGATATTTCCCTTCTTGTCGCAAATCGTTTACGATACAAAGGTACAGGGGTTTTTTTTTACCACCTTGTGTTGTTCGTGTTGGGTACTATAAAGATAAACTGCCAGATTAGGGAACTGGTAGGCGTGATAGTTGTTGTTGTACGATTGTGCGTAGTATATTACTTATGGTGCTGTAATACCGATTAAATTTATCAATTCCAACCCCCTCGAACTCGTAATCTTTTCTTTCAACGTAATCCATCGATGGCACTGCCAAGTTTCTTGTGTGTTTCTGTGTACGTGCAAACGTTTAGTATTTTTGTTTTGTTTAGTACATCTCTGCTTTGCACATGATTCAATGAGATATTGTTCACTGCCCACAGCTAATTTTAACCTTTTTTCATTCATTGTTATCGATATTATGTTCTGATGGTTTATTGCACTCGAAAGATCGATAGATTGATTAAACTGTTATCACATTTGCAGAGTAGCAGCTAAATTTCTCGGAACTGTTATAATTGATGCCCTTTGATATGTGTTTCTCATCGCTTCATAAGTAGTTCAAGGTGTGAAAGATTCCAATGCACTATATTGCTCATTATTCTTGATAAGTTTAGATGCACCGTGCAACTTTCGACGAATGTGATCGAATATGATCGTTTGGAAGATGATCATTTCGATGAGAACATATACAGGTCACATATCACAACTTCGTTCACATTAATTGACGTTCTGTTCTTTTGCTTTTTTATCCAAACGGAAACACAAATTGCACGAATCGGACACACAATCGGATTGCAATGGCCGATACGATGATTGTTGCCAGTTTCATTTCGATCCCATTTACACAACAGCACTGCATAGTTCCACTTTCTAAACTATAAATTTTGATTCTATGATCAGCATTAGTGTACGTTACCTGTATGATCTGTTTTATCAAGCCAGCGCATCGTTCAAACCATTACCAATCACGCCCAGATTCGCATGCCGTACTGATTGGTAAATGAGCCGTAGTATCGTGTGCAAAAAGGAGTATATGACTTTACAACAATTAATAGAATTTCCCCCCAGGTATGAACTGTACTCGGCTATTGTTCGTGCCGATACCGTCAGAAAGAAGCGAAAGAAAAGGAGAATTCGATCGGGGCTTCGATCTTATCTTCACCAAGGCTGGCTGGTTGATGATGTTGGATTAAGAATCCCTGATAAGCTGTATTGGAGAAGGAACGCGGATAAGCTCCAGTGTCCACCCCCTCAACAAGACCTCCGATAACAATCTTATCAGGTATAGCAATTTATTGATGACGGTTAGTTTGGTCAACTTGATGCTGAACCACTTACGCTGTTGTCCAAAGGACGGTGAACCGCGCATTCCGTACTTTGGTTACTCGTGGTTGTCAAGCAGCAGTTACGATAAATTTGAATGTTTCCTTTAAACGATATAGTGGCACTAATAGAAACAATACTCAGTTAAACAATTTGGTTATTTTTACACGCTCCTAACACATGTCATGAAAGTTATCGATTTACTGCCAAAAATACACTGAAAGTTTCACTTCATGCCATTTGCAGAATCTGTTATAAACTAAACAGATGCGAACTTTGGACAGTGAGTTTTCACGTCAATAGAGCGGTAATTGCAGATAGTAATTAAACTGGTATTTGGAATATGAATGCTTAATTTCTTTTTAATTGTTGATTCTATACAAAATAACAATTCAAACGCCAAATTCACTTTGTAAGCAGAAGTGGAATGAGGATTGGATTGTAATTGATACACTCTCTCTAACTCTTGGTAATATCCGAATTTATACCTAAACAGTTTATGCTATGAAGGTATGTACTTTTTTAGGAGAAGCGTACGGAATAGTAATACGAATTCACTTACGAAACAGTAAAGACAACGCATCAGTCGTTTATTCCTTTTATTTGGTCTATTCTCGATTTTGATGCTTTTTATTACTGGAATATCAGATGTTCGTTTATCAGATTTGGAAATTCTTGTGTATATTTGCCAGCTGCAATAGTGTGATCGTTTAACAGTTTCTGGAGTTGAAGAAAAACATGGATGGAGAAAAATCTTTTTTTTATAAAACTAGGTTTATATGTTTGCAACCCTTGGCTGTTATTGGAAGTATGAGCATCGTAGTAAACTTTTTGAAAAGTAATCGGATTGTTGAGTACGCGACAAATAAGGAAATATAAGATTATACTAGCGGAAGCAGAAAACAACTTTCCGGACCGTACCACCAATGAGTAACCCGTAGCTTCCTTACGCCAAATCGAAACGAGATGGCGCATCTGGAAGCAATGAAATCATAAACTAAGGGCCTGGCGAGGACATTTGCACAGCTCGAGTGGACTATTCGAACAGGACCAGGAAATTCTCATACGTGAAAGCAATAAAAGACAAACATACCATGAAATGTGCTGATGGAACAGGATCAGGAAAAAATGTACACACGTGAAAGCAATCAAAAAGAGACTCTGCCATAAGAATCATTGGGTTGACGAAACAGATCGAAATTATAGAACTTATAATAAATACTCAATTGCGAAGAATAGAACTTATTTTTTGAATTAAAACACTTCTATTTTAAAACCTTAACACGGGTAAGCTTAACACAAACCAAAACAAGACAAAAAAGCCAACGCATAAGCACTCTTCTAAATCGAAGAAAAGATCATAAATGAGCCACGCTCACAGGTAAAGCGAACATAGTTTTCTTATCAACCAGAACATCATAAGCAACGAAATAGAATACAAGGCAGAACACTGAAAACAAAAAAACTCTAAAACAACATGCACAAATGAGCAACAGGAAAAAGATCATAAATATGGATAAAACCCGGAAGGATCGAACAACTTCTGCACAATAATAAAACATGAAACCCTAACATAGGAACGTACTGACAAAATACTTGTATCTTGCGTGTGTTTTTTATTTAAGGACCGTTTGAGGCGGAATAGTTTCGAAAAAGGAGCGGTTTCCTCCGTTCACAACAGATTCTTCAACAGGTTCTTTAACCTGGACGATATTTGGTACGATCGTTCATAGGAGCGATATATATAAAACGAACTGTGGAACAAAACTATTTGAACCTGGTGTCGACTCCTTTTGAGGAGCGGATCCGCTACACCAGGGTCGTTTATAATTTTCCCATAATTTCTCCCCTTTTTCTTCCTTATTCTTTTTCCTTGGCGTAACGACCTACTCGGCATGTCTGAGATTTGTGGCTTACTAGACTTAATGACGTGGTTGGTTTATCAATCCTCACAACGAGGGAACGGTCCAGATAGGGTTCGAACCCCTGTCCTACCGTTGACGACCGGCACCGCTATCTCGGCTACCGATTACCAACGCACCTAGTTGAGAAAAATACGTAGCTGGTAGCGCAATCGGAGCGACGCCAGTCTCATATGACAGCACCGAGTATCGAATCGCTTTCGAGCCGTTCCCCCATACGCAGGACTGACTAACCTGTTACGGGAAAATTTAAATCACGGAAGCCTGAAATGGCCGGCCTAGACCTCACGAGGTTGTAGTGTCATAAAAGAAGAAGAAATTTACAACAAAAAGATAGACAGTTGGGGAACTACGCTAGAATCTGTGAAATATCGAAAAAGGAACCATTTCCACGTTCACTAGAGTGTCAACATAACCAGGCTCATATCCTTGAGTGTGTTAAAATAAAACACTCAAAATTAACTAATTTTCAGCAACAACATGTAACCATGCAGCCCGCGTAAGAGCATGTCAAATTTATACCCCGCCTAGGCAAGGCCCCCCTTCCAAACCAGTCAGGCCATCTTTCTTTTGTCTCCTTCTTATTTGGTCTTAAGAAAGCAATGTAGAGACATTAGAATAAACGCTCGGAATTTTGGAATAAACTTCACTAGCTATCCTAACTAATCGCTGCTACTCTGCCTAGAAATTCGCCTTGTGGCAGCGTATCTTTGCTCCAACGAAAAGAAGGACGCGAGAGTTCATGGCCCGGGCGGATTTTTTTGAGAATCCTCCGAACAATTTCAACTTGATCAGACCAACGATGATACGATACGATTCCGTTTTGTGCCGATTTTGTCCTCAGAATAGTTAAGTCGAAATTATATTTTATGCAATGATTGACATCAAAATACATAGGAGAGAAGAAGATAGTTACAGTAAGGGAAACATCCAGTTTACCATCATTTTAAAATATTTGCACGTGGGAATTGTACTACCTGGTTACGCCACACTTGACACGATATTTCTTACAACAAGTTGTTTCATTGCATTGATGAGTCATTTCTCTTTAAAGCTTTTCTGCAGCAGCTATCCCACAACAACGTGATATATTGTCCAAAGGAACCTACTCCTCTAATCTTCAGTGCTTTGTTAATTACTTCACCTTTCAAGTGGTAGAGCCTTGCCGAAAAATTGATGGCGCGTGGTCTTGGTCTTGCACGAGTACTCAGAAAAATATAAATCAAACTACTCCCGGTCGCACGTAATCGTCAGTTATTGCGTAATACCGATCATTCTGGCGGATGTAACAACGTGACTTTCCCTCTGTTTGGGCCTTACCCTCATCATCTGCCCATTTGGGTAAACTAAGAACTCGACTACACTTATCCGCTTTTGACGATAATCTCTCATGAAGCCTTCTAATCAGAAGATATAGCAGATAAGAGGAAATTGACGATCCCGCAGGATAAAATACTCGGTTCTGTTAATAGATTTGGTTATTTGATGGAGTACTATTACGTGTTCTCCGATGACTAAGATCCACATGGACTGTGAGATCGAGTGAGTGGTGAAAAAATTGATAGGATGTGTCATTCTCAAGATTCTCAGCAATGATTCCACTGCATCGCTTTGTCGGATTATGTCGTTGCAGGAATAGATGTCGGTTGCTTGGTTTGCAGTCACTAGCCACCTCTATCGATTTTTATCTAATTTCCCTTCATTAAATTTTAATTTTTGTTACGACTTTATATCCCGAACGGCTAAACCTGTTTCATTGACAATACGGCTTAGTGTCCGTCATAATGGAGTAAATAAATAATAAATAAATAAATAAACCTGTTTCATAAATGCAAAACTTAAAATTCTACTTTTTAATCTAATTACATAAACTGAGGAAAACCGAAAAATAAAGCCCTAGGATAAGGTGTGAGGGCAACAAATGGTTAAAAATAAATAATGATATATACAATTATAAAAAAAATTAAACAAACCATAACAAGAAACAAAATTGAAAAATATATGAACAATTTAGAGAAGTAAGATAAACAGTCGTCCAAAACTTCACCTTCCTTGGGTCAAAGGTCAGCACCGACAATAACATAGATGTTAAGATACGCGATTAGGTTGTTGGACCGCCACCCGGTCTTTCTGATATAATTTCTCCACTTAAAACACCTGTCGCGACGGTCAAAGTCGGTTATATAGTCCCAGTACTCACATACATGGGCTCTGAGACAAGGACTCTGTCCAAGACTGACGAAAACCTCTTAGCCGCGTTCGAGAAAATTCTCAGAAGGATTTTCAGGGCTCCGGAAAAGGAACGAATTAGATTAGTCAGACTCCGGTGGGCTGGTCATGTCTTGAGAAAGGCACCAGCTCTAAAAATCTTTTCAGTCCGTCCACAAGGATAGAGAAGGCGTGGTAGGCCCAAACTTAGGTTGAGCGATGGCCTTGATGCATTCGTCACATAGACGGGAATAATGGATTGGCAGACGAAGACCAAGATCGCGAAGTTGTTGAAGCGCCGGATTAACAGATGAGTAATTAAGATTAGAAGAAGAGGTAATACAAGATCAGAAAGAAGCAAGGGGTAGATTTACATCAAAGAGAGGGAAGAAGCTATTGAACTTTCGGAAGCAGACAAGCATAAATAAAGGATCATGGGAGCGCAGGGAGCGGGAAGGAGTGTAGAAAGGTACAAGGGGCAGTAGGTCAGGAACATCAATCTCACCCAGTATGAGACCCTCAACAAATAGAGCGTGATTTGTCGTCCGTCGACATTCATGAGATTCCAAACCCAGTAGTCGACAACGAACTGAGTACGAGAAAGCGGCACAATGAACCGGCCCCAAATACCCCTGAAGATGAATCCAATGAAACATCTCAAAACCCTCTCAATGCGATCTACTCAAATACTTATAAGGACAAAGGGAGAGGAAGTTGGATGAATACCAATTTGAAAACACATCTAAGAAGTTCTGAAGACAATGACAATATGAGAAGGAGAAAATAGGATAGGAGGTTTTCAGATCATCGGCATAAAGAAGCTGAGAGGATGGGGGCTGGATGTAGGACACATCATTGATGAACAGAAGCAAAAGAAGGGGATTTAAAACACTCACCTGTGGGAAACTGGAAAAAGAGGAAAACACATAAAGAAAACAGTCATCAATTTTGGCGCTATATTTCCGATTACACAAAAAAATTGAAGCACAAAATTAGGTTACGGATCAAACCAAGCATTTTCAGCTTGGCTGGGAGAAGAGTATGGGATAGCTTTGAAGTCAGTGTAGATCACATCAATCTGCGCACCGTTATCAAGCCAACCAATGCTCGAGGAGACAAATTACATGTAGTTGACGGTGCTCAAGCGTACAGGCCTTAATCCCTGCTGCTGAGGACTAATGGAGGGACGGACATTAAATATTGCAAGGAGATACCACGATAATCCGCTAAATTGCCGCGGTTGCCCATCTTAAACAAATGGGAAAAGCCAAACCGATTTCCAAATCATAGAGGAAATGCACAAGAGGATGGGGAAAGATTGAATATGAAACAGGAAAGATGGGCTCATTCCCCCCTGCACTTTATCAGACCGTCGATTCCGTCATTGGTTCCGTACTAATCCCATTATACAGACCCATTGAATGTGAAAGTAGTCTATTATAAACTAAACAACCAACCAACCCTGCGGCACTACAACCAGGAAAGATCTTGGTTACTCATTTTTGGATGCTATGACCTGTATTTTCAGGATAACTAGTGCTGCGAACGGCGGATCTATTTTGATGGCATTTTGGTCCGGTCCTGATGTGTAAGCGAGAGGCGATGCTACTACCTTTACCATCGGGCTACCCAGTTTTTGTAAAGTTCCCCAATTTAGTTGGTACCTCAAAGAACTAGCGAGAAGGTTGAAACCTTTTTGAAGATCAACGGTACATTGACTTGCTCGGGCAGATAACCTTCCGTTTTATGTTTGACGTTATGTCAGCGATACTCTCGTGCAGGAAAACGTATTGATTAGAACGATTCCAGCTTGAAAAAACTCCTCCAGGATTCTACCGACCAGTTAGACGAAAAGTCGAAGAAGTTAGAAGTTAGTCGAAAGAAGTAAACCTTATATAATGTTAAGGTTATGTTTGCGAAACGGGCGCGGAAAGATTGATCACATATACTAAAAATAAGTGAAATAAGTTCAAACATTTCACCAATAAAAATTTAAATAATATACTTACATATCAGGTACTATATAACCTGCTGCAGAAGTCCACTCATCGTCAGCGCCATCGACTGCCCGGCCTTTTGGTGAACGCATCACCACTATCACTCCACCTCAGTTTGAGCTTACCACGCTTCTTTGTGGAGAGCGTAAAGAATGTGAGGGTAAGGTCGTACGGCATTATTCACATGACATGAGAAATCCACCAGCGCCTGTCTCATAAGTACTCACCGCACTCCTCCAGTGGAAACGTTCCTTTCTCTCTCGATCCTGACAGTATTCCTAGTATTCCTATTCCTGTGCTGAGGCTTTGGACCCACATTGAATCGTTTAATTTTTTAATTTTTCGCTCACTTTGGAAATCATCATGGTTTCATACCTAAACACTCCACATTGTTGGGAGGTTGATTGCTGGGAGGCAGCCATACACACATACTTCGAGGATGCTTTCGACAGCTTCTCCCATATTTGGCTCCACTTCCTAACATGGTTTCCATGCGGGGCCAAAATTCCTTCCGAGCGTCCTTGAGAGTTCCATTAGATAAAGTCCATTTTTCAGAGGTGTATATGAGTACTGGGACTATTTGGTACCCATATACTATCGTCCCAATATGTGCTTTGAGTCAGCTAGCAGCCTATCGCATGTCCCATCATCATCAATGTAATCAACGGTGCTGACCTTTGAACTAAGGCGGATGAAACTTTGGACGACTTCAAAAGTGTGATCATCTTCATGTACTTAAACCCTGCGTAGGTCAGGATTTGTTAGAAGGGTCGCTCTTGTGCCATGCAGTACAATGATTAGGCTATGAAACAAATCGTTACGGTGTTACAGATAAGAGTAGTCGCATGGTTTGATTTTTTTTATCAACGGCCTTGTACCTCTGTTTTGCTATCTTGTGTTTGCAACATTGCACCCCGTTTATAACAATTGGTGTTATTACGCGTCATTGCATCAACATGCATTTCTTTCACTGTGTAGTAGATTAATCACAGAGTTTATCTTTAGATATCACATGATACCACATCAAATGAATGATTTAATAGCAGGATAATATCAAAGCAGCGACAAATATAGAAACGAAAAAGATAAATGCAAACATATTTTTACTTACACTTAAAAAAATAAAGAAGATTGAACAAATTCGGAATATTCATAGTAATTGCAACAGCCAACACTTTGCGGTTTAGTTAGTAGTCGGAAACTATGGTTGTTGGCGGCTTTATATTGGTTAATAAACAGAAGTTTCATATGTGATAATATAGAATCAAATGGCGAAAAAACAAACATAATAATAGCTAATATTGCAAATTTCATTAAATTCTTTAACTATTTCGTTCCAGGGGCGATAGAGTCAAATTAGTGTTCACACCATAAAAGTATAATCACTTTAAATTTTATTTCGTATGAATTGTTATCAAGCACAGTTTGTTTTCAGAAAGATGTTGGAACAAAATACGAGATAATCAACCGTATGGAAATTCAAAGTGTATCTAAAAAAGCTCTGTATTATATGCTTTCGTTTGTTCTGTTAGATAAAAATAGTAATAAGAATAATAATATATATAGGGTCGCGTACAGTGCGCTTGCGCCTCCGAACCCAATAACAACATATAAAGTAGGGAAAGAAGTAAACGAGAACAATTCTGTTTTACGCGCGTTCATTTGAACTTCCTGCTTTTGCTATACTTTCTCGATTCAAGATTTTGCCTTTTTTTGATTCATCCTTACTTCTTCCTTACATGCTTTGAGATACATTCCCATTTTCGTGTCGTGCTGTTTGAAACAATTTCCCTTATACGCTTAACAGTTCATTACTTCTGCATCGTTTTCATTTTCGCATGATTCTACATTTAGTGGAAATAGCTTCGAGCAGCAGTTAAGCCGCTTTAGCGACAACTGCATTCCATTACTAGTATTCTACAAAACTGACAGAATCACAAACTCGAATAAATCGATGCAGAGAGGAACTGTTAAAAAAAATCTGCTACAAATTAAAGCATTACAATACCATCATCGGTGGTGGAATCTTAGCAAATTCAAAAAATATAAGAAAAGAAGTACAGCTATGTATTATACGTGTAACATAAGTGCTTATATCTAATAAATGTAATAGAAACGGTGCTAGAAAAAGTATGATCTTCCATCGACGAACGAAAGAGTTGCTAAATTCTTTTATGCATACGCATTGCAGCGTTTAGTAAGTACTGGTTGTTATTATGGTTTTCAGAAACTAGCCCAAGACATTATGAAAAGATTTGAAAAGTTATCAGCCAAGCTGTTCAACGCAACAAAATTAACGGCATCAACATATCTCCATTCGGCACGAGACCTTTCCACAAAATTGTCAACTTTCGTCTCGAAGGAAATCGTATTCACAAACTGGATCTTTTCCATTCATCTTTTCTTCCTTTCGCTTGCTTTCATTGGCACTCGCTATTTGCCTCGCACAGAAGAAGTCTTCTATCTCTCGTCGATTCGTTACTTGGTTTCTACTGCATTCCCTTTGCTTGTCTGTCTGTTGGTTATGTTGATAATATTTCATCCTCTTAACATGCATCTCGAGGGAGAACCCTAGTTGGACATTATGTTTGCATCTTTTCCTAACTCCTGATTTGACGTGTTACTGACGTGTTTTGTTTCTGTTTTTCGTAACATTGAATTTTTGGATAAGTGTATGTTCTCCTTCTGGTAGTTCTGATTTACTCTTTAATTTGTATGTAATTTCATGATATGAGAAAAAAAATCATTGTGTTGCTAAAAACAATAAATTGGATCTTTTTATGACTTTTTTTTCATTTTTTTAGTTTTTTTTTCTTTTTCTAGATTTTTATATGATTACCTGATAGTAGCATTTCTCGTAAACAATTACAAATCGCAAGGATTTCGACTGGTTAGATCGTGATACCGATTCTGATGATGATGTTTTTTTCTTCATTCTTTGAATTTCGTTCCCATTAGTATTCTACTGAAGTATGTGTAGTAATATTTACGCTATAAAATATCTTCACCGTTCGTTCGTGTAACGCGCGTGTGTTGCGAAGAACCTAGCTGGTATTGTAATCTTCGAAAAGGGAAATGTTCTTAGGCTTTGCATGCATGCCTATGGTTTTGTTGCGTTAAGAATGGGTGAAAAGATGGATATTTCACTGAAGAAACCATTCAACAAGCGTTATGTTATTCGCTGATGGTGATCGCATAATGTGTTTTTCTGCACTAATTTGCGTTTCTGTTCTGCACTGTGTACCATACGATCGTATCAAAACGGACGAACAATAGCAACACCGATTTGGAGTGCAACGATCTCTGCCACCAATCGAAGCTCAGTGTGCCACTTTCGTCCTTATCGTTTAAGAGCATGAAAGCTGTTGGTGATGCCCACATCCACACCGGACGTCGTTTGTTTTTTCTATGTATCTTACTAACGGCGGTCGAAAGACACGAATTTCATTTTGATACGAAAGTACCGACGCACGCCTTCCTGCTGAGTTGCTATGACCCTTGATGGTGGATGGTAAGATGGATCATAATGAAATGGATTTCCGTGTGTGTCTACTCCTCGATGCTGTAGATCATGAAGAGATACTCATTTCTCTGCTGCTCCTCGATGTGCGGTGGAGCTAGCGGAGATTTTGGGCTGAGTGGCTGAAAACCAACAAACGAGAACGTCCGTACCAAGTTCGGGCGGTCGAGTCGATCTTTGCGTATGCACAGCACAACCGCGTCGCATTCCAGCTTCTCTTCGGCAAACTCGAGAAGTGAAATGAAGGAATGCTTCGACGCCTCGTGCGACATCGCCGACGGCAGCGACACGTACAGGATGTTGTCGATTGGGTTGAAGACCGTCTCCCAACTGCTGCACTTCTGCGGTGTTACGAAGAGCTTCAATGTGATGGGTGTTGGAGCGGATTGGCTCAGCACTTCCTGAATTACAGCAGCTTCCTGTTGGTTCAGATAGTCGACGGTCGATTCGGGGAAATCCAGATCATAGTACTCAGATGAAGCGGTGGTCGTTGTCGAATCGAAAGAATCCTTGCGATTGTATTCTACAGCAACAAACAAACAAAAATCCAATAATATTAGCTCACTGCTGCCATGCAGTAACATTACATTTATGCATCCTTACCCTTCAAGGGAGACGCCCTATCGTGATCGGTCCTGATTGTTGGGACATCAGGACCACCACAGCGGTCCTACAGCCAACGAAACACAGTAAGAGTCGGAGGCCGTCGAAGACGAGGAGGAGGAAGAAATCGTACGTTTACTCGTACGATTACTACTACTAAGACTTGGCTCACTGTAAAGAAAAAATATATAGGAAAATTAACATTAATGGATATAATTATATGAATGTAATTTAAAACCTAAGCTCGCCGTCGATCATGTATCACTCTGCAACTCCTGCAATAAGTTCGTCCAGGGATCATGAATGCGTAGCAGCTTGTTGCATTGATATTATGTAAAACAGTAAAGCGCGGTGCATTCGATCTTGATAGCACTGCAACAAAATTGCTTACATAACGAGATTAATTACTCCCAGCTTATTATGCGGCGGAGTGTTTTCTGCGTAATCTCTCCTTTCCCTTCTAATCAGATTGTAATATTTGTTTACAAATGTAACCGATTCCCAAGCTGACACAAACCTTGGTGGTTATGGATCGAGAAGCACTTACATTGCCAGAGTTCTCTCCATTATTACGGTTCGGTTAGCCGGCGGCTCGGATGTAGCAGCACCGCTAGCAGCAACAAATGCAGAGGTGGGCACCTTCATATTGATAACGATCACACTTGTTGATTGCAAACTAAGCACAAACAAATTAATCACGAATTTCGCAAGTTTCCGTAACAGCCCAAAGCAATCTTGTTTCGTTCTGTTTAATCTGCTTTGCTGCAGTATGCGATTTGTATTACAGGCCGCGTTTTGTTCGCTTCTAAATACAGCTTTTACTAAGTGTGTTCATAAAATCGTAAACTTTACGATCAATCCGATCAAACAAGAGTTATTCTTGGTCTGAGCTTATGATTCGGCTTCACTACCAATAAGGACGCGTATTTTGCTTGCCGTGCAGAAATTCTTGCAGTTCACACTTCACGAGATCTCGTCGTACATAATAGCGCACATTTTCTCGGACAAACGCCGACTGATTGTCTTTTCCGCGAGCCGGGGCGTTGAAAGGGATCGCAAAATATAATACTCGACAAAAACCTTCATTACTAACACACATTAACGCGGCCACGAAAGTGCTGTGTGTGCTTGTTTTAATGGCCAAGGGACAGCATCGTTGAAGCGACGGTGGATGCTTGGGAGGTATATGGTTGGTTTCGTTGTTCTTCGTATGTTTACGAAAACTAGCGACATTGTCGCTACGGAGACTTAAATCAACACAGAGGCAGATGGGACATAAATAAAAACAATACAACGAGAATATAGCAATGGCACAGCATACGAAAGTTCAGACAACACACATATATAATTGAGTTTGTATGCAATCAAACGTGGTGTATGTGAACGGGTTGCGTGTGTTGTAGCGATCGTTGATCAATTTTTACGTCACAAGCAATTTTCTTATCGAAAACACAATGTTACATGCATGGCAGTAAATGCTGTGGCATTGCGTACTTTTCATAAGACTACAGTTCGGTGAATGATTGACGCGAACGATACCGTCGTAAACAACAAAGAAGTGATGAATATTTCCTCTGACATGGCAATAAATTTGATGTCATCTGCAATAGGGATGGTCGTGTAGCTTTGTTTTGCATACGATTCCACATGCATTGGCAATTTGCAGTACCTCAAAATTTAAGTCGCATTTTCCACCTGCCATCGACGCTACGTGTAGCAGAAATCATTGCAAAAACTGACTCTGAATTACACAAGCCCTCCGTCCGTCAAAAGTAAAGGAAAGAAATGTGTCATTCTCGAGTATTTTTATCTCAACCGCCATATTCACGCTGGGGTGTACGTGTAAACAATTTTACCGCAAGTGTTTGTTTCTGTCTCGTTGTCATTTTGAAAATTGCGCACTTGCCCGCTTGCGGGATACACCATTTGTATGTGGTTGCAAATTCATTCTCCACTCTGGGTTCAGCAGTCCGTGCACGATCAACCATTTTATTTTGTTGGCAGTGAGTGAGTGTGGGTTAATTTCCTGAAGCAAATTCATTAACTCAAAACAGCAGTACGATACCATTAAAAACAAATCAGTGTGTATCGCGTCGTCGTACATCCTCGCGCTGCATGGGAGACTGTAGAGGTCGAAATCACACGATGCTCACGGTGGGGGTGTTTTGTTTAGTGTAGAGTGACGGTTGTGAGAATCAAATGAATCGTTAAATTTAGAAGGAAAAAAATATATATACATACAGACGCTAGTGCTGTGCAGGCAAATATTTTTGTAACAATATTGGAGTACTGTTACATTTACACTACATACCCCGGGTGTGTGTATATGGAAGACATTTTGTTTTTCTATTCTCCTTATCTTAATTCGCCGGTAACATGGGCAGACATAAATGAGCCAGAAATAACAATAAGCATGTACGATACTCTGTTGAAATTATCTTCCCGCTGCTCCCAGCACGTGGTTGCAAAATTGCACGCGGAAAGACACGGACTTCTCTATTGCCTTGAACTTGTGCCAAATTATGTTTGACGCGAGGAAGCCACACAAACAAACCCAGGTGGGTGGGATGGGATATAGATCAAACATGCGCTAACAGCGAGTCTGCGACAAAACAGTGCTTGTTGTTTTTTTAAGAAGGTAAAACTGTCCACACCATAATAGCACCTTAAACATCAAAGGTTCATTGCCATTTAGAAAAGCCATCCTTCTTCGGTAGGGAAATTAAAAGAATTTTTTCACATCTGTACATTCCTCCACCGAACACGTGAGCGAGATACAATTCCGCAGTTTGCTCGTGTGTTCTGCAAGCGCTGTGTGTGCGTGTATCGTTGCGTCAATGTGTGTACATTTAAAATTAAACAGCTACCTTGTATGACGTGCGTCCTTCCTTCTGCTGTTTGGTGAGAAGAATGTCGAGTGCGAAACCGATTCATTAGGCAGCCAAAAATAGTTCCAAAAACATTTCAGGGGTCGGTATTGCGCGCGTCGGTATTAATGCATGGCGGGCAGGAATATACATGTTTAATGAACTGCCTCCTTCTCCTCCCCTTCTACCGGGTATGGATTTAAAACTTTTCATGATAACATTTGTGTTTGATGCTGTGTAGTTTGCAGAAGCCTTTGTGCATGATAGGGAAGGGCGTTGGAGGCTTTGAACGCAAAGTTATACAGCGGAACACTAGCTTTTAGAATATTTTTCTACCTCCTTAATTACACGGCATGAAAGGCTAGCAATGGCAAGGAGTTTGGCCAAAAAGGTAGAATAGCGATTTCAACCATTCGTTCGTTTCGTGAGCGGATTTGGAACAATTGTACCATGGTAGACTGGACTTTTCAACGTATAATTTTTTTCGATCGCTTTTTCGAACTGATAACAAATATTATGAATTTGATGAGACTTTTTGATGTCGTGGTTGTTCTCTGATGTGTTACAGTGTTCAAAGGTGCATGAAAAATGATACCAACATAGCACAGGTCGCCTCGAACCGGCGATAGAGGATTTAACTTATTTTAAATATTTTTTTTCTATTAAGAAGATGCCGATCGTCATATTCGGGTTTTCATTCAACCCCTTGTCTGCAATCAGTCTTGCAAAATCAATTACTCGAATAATTAACTTTAGATAAAATATTGAAAATTAAGAGCGCAAATTAAGATTCAAAATTAAAGTTAAACACACATGCCCGGATCGCTTCAAGCGTTCATTGCCTGTCAACAGATGAATCGGGGTTCTGTAGTACGACCCACCTGGTCATACGCAAAAAATATAACTACCACCACTGTGGATGTTATGAGGTGGGAGTGATACCTGTTTAAAATAAAACAAGCAACAAGTTTGCTAATAATGATGCATTTTAAAGGGCGAATGTCCGCGAGGTCTCAAGATGAACCACAGAAGAAGTGAACCACACCACGTACAACAACAAAATGATCAACAACAGAACAGCCAGCGTGCCCCAAAAACAACGGCACACCACTCTCCACATACCAAAACGTGCTGTGACGCAGTTGGAACGATGACAAAGAGAAAAAATAATTTGTTTTTCGCTTAGTCGCTTATCAAAATTTCAACCATCGATTGAGCTTCGTAGACATGTGTGTGTCTTCGTGTGATTGTGGGATGCACGGCCGGCAGACATGTAACAAATGAAACCGACAAACTAATGAAGAATCGACTCAATACTCGCAAGATAAGATAAGAGCGTAGACAATACAGGAAGCAGCGATTAAACTACGAAAGTGTGTATGCACATGGGTTTGAAAAGGTTTTGCAAATGATTACCTGTAACAAGATCTTCCATATCCACTGTTCCTAAGCCTCACTGTGAAACTGTGCCAAAGGCGTTTGAAATATGTTTATTTAGTGCCTAACCTTTTATCAAATGTAATCGATGATTTTTTTCAATATGCCACAATGATCCAATTCCCTATGGTTTCTTCTTCTATGGCACTACGATTTCGAGAAGTCTTAGCCTGCCTTTTTTAGCTTGTTTTTTTTTTTTTTGTATGACGGCCTGGCCGTATTAGACTAAATTTATCACGTAACAGGGTTGTCAATCACTGTTACGGGAGAGCGATCCGGATGGGATTTTAGTCTCGGTCTGTCGTGTGAGAGAACAGCCCGATACCACTACCCCACCGGTCCGTCCCATTTTAGCTTCTGTGACTTTAATTTACCCGCAATAGGATAGTCATTTCTGCATATGTGGGAACGATCCCAATGGGATTCGATCCTCCGTCTACATCCGCTACATCCTCGGCCATCGAGCCATTCCCTGCCTATGGTTTAGTAGAACAATAATCAATCAACGTCTAATTAGATTAAAATAATTGTTGCGAAATGTTGTCTCGATGTAAACAAGTTGCAACTTCTGGATCGATCTTCTAGCGTTTACAAATCATTGAAGCTAAATCATTGCCAGTATATTTCACGACCAATTGAACTAAGAGTGGAGAACGAAGACACTGATGTATATACCGACGATCTGATTGATGAAATGAACGATCGTGCAACAATCTTGTAATTTCTCGAATCAAATTAATCGATCATCGACGATCGTGTGGTAGTTGCGTTGTTGACGAATGTGACCGAACAACTACATGCCGGTCGAGAATCCCCCGCGGTATTGTACCCGCGAGCGGGTCGTGTAATTCCCTGCTGCCTTACCAAACATTTGTGATCGCATCGATAGTTGACGCTGTTCTAAAAATAGAATGCATAGCACGACGCTCCAATGGAAATTGCTTTACGGAATGGCGTCGTGCACTACATTATCATTGGTGAACTAAGGGCAGCCCAGGTCAACTACAGATGGTGACGACTCTGGAAATGGTAGCTTCTGGATGTAGTAAAGCTTATGAGTGTACTTGATCAACGAGGACGTTCAACGCTTCCGTGCCGTGGCGCACAATTAGATAGGGAGCGATAGAGCAGAAAAGTGAAACTTACGGCACTATCGCTGCATTAACTGTCTTATTCTTCCTACTCAATAAAGAAATTCGTTGCCATGGTAACGGAAAGAAAAATCTAGATGCGCATCTTGTAGCATCCAGGAGAATTGAAAACGATTCCCGTGTGGTTAGCGAACAAAGCAGGCATGGTACCTTCACAGGGCAGGACGTATACATTATGCACACATACCAATGCCTTCGCACACTAACGGTATATACCGACCTACACCAACCCGCCCGTTATTAAATCATCTCATGCCTTCGCGACATTCGCATTACTCGTAAAACCAGATAGCACGATTTTCGAGATCATATGCAACGATATCGATACAGGCTAAGGAAAACAAAACATTATTTACGAAAAACATGTTTGTTTCCCTACAAATTTACTTCGCTCCAGTGCGCATACTCTAGTTGGCAACGAATGAAAAAAATGGTACCTTCGCGATGTAACCAACCCACACATCTACAGAGGCACACGCACACACTGTGTATCGTGGTGCATGCATGCAAGGCAAACAAAATGGCGATATCTTCCACGAAGGGTAAAACACATTCATGTGAAAATAAAGAAACGCTGTTCTTCCAAATCAAACGAAATGGAGCAGATTGAACTATAATGATTTATGCACAGGACACGTACACGATCAGGGAAGTTCTTCAACGACATCCTTTGTTTATTAGAGAAAGTTAATTTGAAGAAAACTTGCTGCACCTGTTTCGCCATTACCATTACCCGTATCGATACACGTAACAAACTATTATTTTAAACTCACTGCACCAGCACTTTACTAGAGGTATTGTACTTACCGCATGTTAAAACTTAACGACGGCATTTTGCTGGATGAGAATGGTTGTTGATTTTCTTTACTTTTAATTCTGGAGCTGCTGTAGCCACGGGGATAAATCATCACTTGCTTGCACAACTTTATATTTCAGAATAGCTGAGCTAGTCAGCTGTCAAACCGTTATCAACTTTCCGCAGCGACCCAAATACCAAAAAGTGTATCGAGCGGTGAAGCGTGCAGAAACGCTTGAAAGAGTCGAGCAGTTGGGTGTATACAAACGCATAATCGAAACGATATTTTTGTTGCATTTGCTATCTCTTTTTGGCTGCTTATGTATCTAAGGCAATACTCTGTAAACCTCAAACAAGACAACAGACAAAAACAAACCCATTGATTCAAATGGAGATGCTTAATAAGGCATCGTCAAACAAGGCATTGAACATAACAAGAAAGAAATCAATTTGTTTAATTCTGGCTTTTCCTAGGCTTGACCTATTCTGTGTTTAACTTAGCTGACAAACCTTTAAAAACGGTGTTGTGTTGTGAATGTGTGGGGCGGAGGCTATAGCGGCGCCGGTTTTCAAACGGAAGGAACGGGGTTTAAATCCCTTTTGGGTTAATCACCCTTGAGTGAGGACCGATAATCCCGCTTCAAATTTGTTTGACAAACTCTTTTTATAGACCACCCCAATTTTGTTTGACAATCTTTTGTTTGCCGAACATTTTTTATGGACCAGTGGATAAGGGATAAGGAGAGGGATGGTGAAGGCGTTCAAAAATATGTCTGCCAACCACTTAGACAATTGAATACTTCTGAGGAAGGAACATAAATTGCTTCTTCCAGTGGCACGTCTTCGGCAGTGGTCCTGCATGCCTCAACAATAACTGTGAAAATGTTTTTTTATTTTTATTTTTAAATGTTGCACTATAATTTGTCGTTTAACCCGCTGGTCTATAATCCTCAAAAATTCAATAAACATTCAATGAGCAAAACTGAACCTAAGCGCTCATCGAATAATGAACATCATCAGCTATCAAATTAACAATTGGGTTTTTTTTGGGTTTGCTTTAAAATTCTTCAATTGTGATTTTAAAGTCTGTTTGCTCGCAGTGTTTGGTGGTGATTTTAAATACCCGGAGTTTGTCTATTGTGCAATTTGCAAGATTTTTTTGTCTAGTTTTGTCGGAGTTTGTCTATTCTGCAAGTCTCATTTGCCTGGAGGTATTGGAACGTAACAAAAGTCCGGGAAACATAGAATTGATCGCAAAACGAGAACAATTGGGCGAGTTTGTTACTCGTTACTTGTTGAGTTTCTTTTCCGTCTTCGAAAAGATCAATGGAACACATTTTCCATACGATTCGACGTTTTCTACTCAATGTTCAGTGACCAACGGGTAAGACAAACATCAAAGGTACATTGAACTCATTCTTCCTCATTATTTTCTCAAAGGTATCTTCTTGAAACTACATCCTTTGGTGGTGGTTTTTGGAAAGAGCTCGAAATGGTTTTGTGGAATGTTGATGGAAGATTTTGTTTGCAGGGGAACTACGCCCAAGTAACATTTTGAAGAATGCACTTTGACAACTTACATTATTTACATTTTTGTTCCGATGCGGTGTACTGCATTTCGTGAATCTTGCGTTTTTGTTTTGTCTGCAGCTTATTAATTTGCCGTGGTGCATTTTCTCGAAATTTTGTGCATTTTCTGATCTACTTTTGTGTTCAATAAGCTTCGAAAGGTAAGAGTTATGATATTCTCCGATAGGACTTTCTCATGAGTTGATAAGAGTCAAGGTCCAAAGTCCAAAGCGAATGTGATCATCGATACAATTCCTCTAGCTTATTTAACTCTTTTTGTTCTCTTTTTGCGTTAGAAAATGCTGCGTCTGTTTCAACGAACCACACGTATTGTAGCTCCAGCTGCTCGTACATTAAGCAGCGAGGCTGGAAACAATAAGTTAGTAATTACGGAGGTTGATGATAAAACGGGATATGCTACCGTTACATTAAACCGGCCACCAGTTAACAGCTTAAATCTGGAGCTATTGAAAGCTATCTCGCAAACGTTGGACGACCTGCAAAATAATAAATCCCGTGGAATGATTCTGACTTCGGTAAGATTCTTTCTCAAGCGAATGGACGGAATGAGAGATGTTGGGCTTCTATGGTAATATGTTTTCCCTCTTTCCAGTCATCCAATACCGTGTTTAGCGCGGGCTTGGATATCTTGGAGATGTACAAACCTAACCAGGAACGATTGCGGGACTTTTGGTCGACCCTGCAAGATGTGTGGTTCAAGCTGTACGGATCACCGTTTGCTACTGCAGCTGCCATTAATGTATGAAATTGTTCAGAGTAGAGAACGACGGAAAATGATTTATCTAATTATTGATACTTTACAGGGTCATGCACCTGCTGGTGGGTGTTTGTTGTCTCTCTGCTGTGAATATCGTGTAATGTGTCCTAACTACACGATTGGGCTGAACGAAACCCAACTGGGTATCGTAGCACCGACCTGGTTTCAAGCATCTCTTCGGAACACTATTTCCCGTCGTGAGTCCGAAATGGCCCTGACATTAGGCAAAATGTATACAACGGACGAGGCGCTGAAGGTTGGCATGATTGATGAAATTGCCGACAGCAAGGAGAAGGCACTGGAACAGGCAGCAAACTTTTTGAATCGGTTCCGCAAGGTTTCTCCCATGGCACGCGCGATGACGAAACAAGCTTTGCGCAGCAAAGATATAGTTGAGCTGGAGGATAATCGCTCCCAGGATATCGATCTTTTTGTCTATGCCGTCAATCAACCCGCTGTTCAGAAGGGATTAGAAGTTTACCTCGAAAGTTTAAAGAAAAAAGCTCAAAAATAGCATGAGACAGAAAACGTGTGCTCGAGCATAGAGTAGCAACATCCGCTTAGCATTTTTTTTGTAATTTTTCATTTTGTATCAAAAGTGAATAAATATACATTGTTTTTCTATTTACCTTGCAAACACCGTATAGGTTGTTTTAATTTCTTCTCGTTAATATTCTCGTTTCTTGGCTTTGTTATTTAATGTTGTGTTATATGAATTTTATTCAATGATGCAGTAAGGACTATTAATTAATTAAATTCAAGTGACTATTAAACCGTTACTTAAATCATTTCCAAAAGGTACATCACACTTTTCGCATCAATGCACACAAATGCCACGAACTAATCGTTGCCATGGAAACGTCCTAGGTATGGTATGTTTGTTGTGCAAACAATTTGTAAAGTTCAGTTCTCAAACACATCGCGTAGTCGAAATAGTTCTCCGATAAGCCTTCAGAGAAATACGGTTCGAAATACTGAAACCACGATGGGTGAAAGTGCTTTAGTGGCAGATTCATCTTTCAACAAAGAGCTTGAACCTGGTGTAATCAGCAATGAAATGTTGACGAAAGCAATTTTGGAGCAGGGCCATAAAGGGGAAGCCGGACGATTAGCTCAGTTAAACCAGCTGCACTTGGAAACGGTTACCGTGATAAGGTTGGAGTTTCAGAGTAAGCAAAACGGGCCCTCTCTTCGGAGCTTTACTAGTGGTACCAACTTAACTAATCTCTTTGCAGACATCTTAAAAATTGATCACCTGTGGGTTATGAAAAATTTAGAAGTACTTTCACTATCTTTTAACAAAATTGATAAAATCGAAAATCTTTCGCGGCTTCCCAACTTGAAAGAATTAAATCTTTCATTTAACTACATTGAAAAAATGGAAAACCTAAACAATCTGGAAAATTTAAGAATTTTATCACTGTACGGTAATCGCATTAAGCGTATCGAAAACATTGACAAACTAGAGCGTTTAGTAATATTGAGCGTTGGACGTAATAGCATCAATACACTTGACGGGTTGGAACGGCTGAGATTTCTAAAGGACTTACGATCGCTCAATCTGGCTGAAAATCCTATTGCTCAGGATATGGCTAAGCCTTTACGATTGTATTTAGCGACGCTGTTGCCACAGTTGAAGTATTACGAGTACATATTGATTAGACCCGCCGAACGAGATGCTGGAAAGGAAAAATTTCAGTGAGTATTGGAAAACGTTCCTAGTGGAGAACAATTTGAAGTATTGGGTAATAATGTTATAACTATGCTCTAAAATTAAGGCGCGAATTGATTGATATTTTGGAACATGAAAGAATCGAAATAATCGAACGTACAAATGCAGCCAAGGAGCGAGATGACGAGATACGACTTTCGAAAAGTTTTGTAGAGCATTTAAATAGTCACCAGTTGTTTGAATCGCTGTTCCATGGAGATCCGGAAGGAGCTGCTTTACTGAGCATAGGATCGGAAGCCATCGATCTTAAGAAGGAGCAAGTATCCGTATAGCTAGTTCACCATCAACCCTTTATGGTTCAGCCTTTTCGTAACAAATAGTAATACCATTGCAGTTACCAAACCGAAGCCTATTCGTTTACACAAAACATATACAAGATGGGGTTAGAACAGCAGGACAAACGTCAAGCAGAAATAGAGCTGTACAACAGGTGTATACGGGATGAACGAAAAAAGGCACAGTTAATGGGACAAACGTAAGATTATTGCAGCATGTTCGGTTTATTTCGGAGAACGTAATTATGCTACATTTATGCTCGTTTACCTTCCAGCATCATCAACAATTTTCTAGAATCGTTTAATAATTTATACAATTTAGCAAAAGAAATTGTATCTGGATTAAAGGGACGTGATTTAAACAGCAAAACGTACAACGCCGAAACAGAAAAACTGCTGGACGAGCTGAACTTGTGCAAAAGTGGCTTCAATTCCCTGTTTGAAGACACCTGGCACACGTTGATGGGTATTGAAATGCAGCTGTTCGAGCGGACCGAGGTTTTCAAACGAAAGGATTTGCCTAAAAGTAATAAATAATGATGAATATTTTTTTATCCCACAGGAAGGAAATTCGACGTTTGAAAATACTATTAAGGAAATGACTAATGAATTCATCGAAATGGCGCAAGGACAATTTGTGCTGCTGCGTGAAGCAGAGATGAACTTCAGTGACGCTCTCGTAGATACTGTGCAGCAGTTTGTTACGCTTAAGGCGGCTTCAGGACAGGCAGATCAATTGCCAGACGCTTTGAAGGAGGTAGTGATTGATATCCATTCTGAGCAGCGGAAATTGTAATAAAATTGCGTATTGCTTGTTTTACAGTCTCTAGATGACAAGGATGTTATTAGCAATATGGCCGCGGGCATGCGTGATCAACACATGCAGCAAATCGATGCGCGGGAAGATAAACTAATCACACGAAGCCGAAACTGGGTCAAAGAACTGTGCGATGATCTTCAAAAGTATGTGAGATACAGCCCATATTGAATTCCCTTGTTACCTTTTTTATTTGAATTATTTTCCAGTTCTGAAATTAAACGTAACAGAGCAAAGGTGCTCGAGATTACATACTTCTTGGATCAACACCGTCAATCTTTCATGAGTGCGTTAGACGAAGTGGCAAGCAAGCTAGAAGTTTAGTAAAGAACTAAATTCAAAACTTATTACATTTCAAAACCATAAATAACTTGTAACAAATTTATAGACGACCTATTCAACAATTTATTATGAATTTTGATCATATTTTTTAAATCAATAATTATAAACAAAAACTGTCTTTGAAGAAAGGGTGTTTACTCGAAACATTGTTGTTTTTTTATTTATATGAATGCAATTTATTACTGTCAACCGTTTTTATCCTATTTTCATG
>KB663688.1:148481-158810 GCA_000349025.1 Anopheles minimus
CATTTTTGGGTTGCGCGACCCTGTCAATTTATGATTGACAATAAACAAAACATCGCCATCAAAAAACATCGCTGCGCGAACAGTATGTATCTATTGTTAGGCTAAATTCCTTTGCTTTTTGGTGTATTTTTTCATGAATTAGTTTATTCCTCCCTATAACAAACACTGGTTTAAGATCCCAATTAATTAGCTGCGTGTTTTGAAGCGCATCAGAGAGCTCGAGCGGTGGATCTTGCATAGAGTGGGCCATGATATATAAATCCTAGAAAGATATAAAATTTTGTCCCGATTGATTAGATTAATAAATTCGTTTGCAACGATTCTTTCCAAAAAACCTACATCATCGCGACTAATGGCAACAAATGTGGCAAACCGGTTAGAATTCTGTTGATTTGGAATGTATATGGTTTTCCGTATCCTGTGCGAAGCTACCTCTAGATCACAACCACTAACTGTAGTATTTATGCGTAAAATATTTTGTAATATTAACACAAATTGCACTGATTCGGGTATGTTCGCTTCGTAAATTTGAAGAAGTAGCCGTATTTCTTCTTGGCTGGCTGATCGTAGCGGCTCCATCGCAATGGATCAACTTTATTGTACCGATTACAGCAAAGAACTGGAATTCCATGTTTCTGAGTGTCTATAATTGGTTTCCTAGGCTTTCGAATGAGTAATGTTTCTCTCACAAAGAATCTCTCTTACTTTGATTTATGGTCTATTCTGCTGAGAGGCCTACTGAAAACATGATAAGACAAGCAAAAATATGTACAGCTTATGATAAGACGCACTTGTCAGCTATAAATGAAACTAAAATCTGAATATGACGTTGATAAGGTATTACTGTGTCATGTACTGTTAATAGTATTTTTTCCGGGATTTGATGGTTTGCTAAGTGAATCTGAAGGAAAAGAATGATGATTTAATATAATTGTTAGAAATTAAATTACTTTCATGGGGACTGACTATCCTACTTCGTGGTATCATTAAGTCTAGTAAGCCAGAAATGGCAAGCATGACCGAGTAGGTCGTTACGCCAAAGAAGAAGAAGCAGAAGAAGAAGATTAAGATAAGAAACATTTCAATCAAATTCAACTAGACTTTTTTGTTTTGGGATAACGACTTACTCAGACATGCCGGCCATTCAATGGCTTAGTAGAATTAATGATACCACGTAATTGGATAGTGAGTCTGCACTACGGGAGAACGGTCCGAGAAGGGATTTGATCCTCAGTTCTGCCGTTTGAAGACTAGCGCCGCTATCCCCTGGCCACCGGACCACCCCAACGCTGCTGGATTCATCTGGACAATATAAATATATGACCAAGTGATCTAGGGCGGATGAGGGACCTTGTTTATATCACACCCGGTGTTTAATTGAATATTTCCCACAGGTGTATTTGGAATAATCCGTAATCTGTTTTTACTAAACCGGTTTATCATAAAAATACGAAGTGATTGTTTCTCAGTTGTTAATATTTTTTGACGTAGGCATTGCAAGGTAATTTAACACTTTCAACGTCGTGTCAAAAATGGTAATCGTTAGCGTGGAGCCGCTTTCCAAGCTTATCTGAGAATATGCATAGAGCATCACCCATTTCTGGGTGATACAGCCAGACGGCAGACATAGGCATCAGGTATTAAACATTGTCCTGCGAACGAAATTCTAACATTGTCAGTGAATAACTAGTTAAATCCAAGCTATGTAATAATAATGAACAGAAGAAAGCACTGAACAATATAAGCTATTACTTTATTTCAACAACAACTGCATTTAACTAACATTTCGTGGGTTTTACTTATTGTATGGCTGTTAGACAAGTCTTATTCACTTCAGTAGTGTCCAGTGTAGGCTGGTTGGGCCAGAACCTTCTGAACGGGTTGCACTACTTTGACGTGCGTTGGTTCACGTCGAACTACGGCATTGAAACCATTATGATCGTCAGCGGTGTAGTCTACGATGCGCTGGTGACCATCGGCATCTAGCAGACTGTACTGACCCTGCACCTGGTCACCGTGGCGAGTTTCGTGCTGGCTCTTCACATCTCCAGTATGCGAATCGTGCACGGAGTACGAGAACTCGTAGTTGGCGGGTGCGTACTCTTCGACCTGCTTGACATAGGCTGGTTGCGCGTAATTCTTCACAATTGTTGGCTGTGCGTAGCTCTGCACTACTGCAGGTTGTACGTAATTTTTCACGAGTGCAGGTTGGGCGTAAGTTTTCACAACAGTCGGTTGCGGCTGTGCATACACTGTTTGTTGTTGTGCTGGTTTGAAGAGCGAAGGCTGTGCGAAGTTGATTGGCGCTGCATGATAAACGGGGCTTATTGGTTGCTGTAAACCGGCGTTGGCTACGGCGAAAACAGCGAAAACGGCAAGGAACTGAAAGAAAGAAATTGGAAATAATTAGTATCAATATCTTGCGAAAGATAATAACCGCCTTATGATTATGGGACATTGTGCCACGGATAATGGAGCTTTTACTCTAAAAACAATGCGTGCTTACTCACTTTGAAAGCCATTCTGTCCAGCCGCGTATGTTCGTCACCTTACGCACCAAAAGAAATCAAGCGAATGACAGTGTTCTTGAATTCAGCACAGTCTTTATATATGCGTCCGACTTCGCAGGGCAAAGTTCCTTGAAGCATTTCCTTGGAAGATTCAAGCACTGGGAAGGTCCTTGTGTGAAGCGGCTTACGGTGCGGCCTCTCTCCGGACGAAGGGGGATAGAAACAATCGAGCAGCGTTTGGGTAAAACTACGTTGCCAAGCGAAACGGTGTGCGCCAGAACGTGTGTGCAGTATTTTCGGAAGTTGAAAGCAGTAACATGAAGCAGGGCAGTTTGTCTTCAAGGGCAAACAAGCATGTGGTATTGTGCCTCAGGTGACGCGAACAGTAAGACGAAGCGTTGCTTGATTGTGTCTTGCTGTTTTTGGGGATTGATTCAATTTACGATGTAGGCGCGAATGAAATTGGAGCGCACTGCTCGATCGGTACTTGAAGGCACACCGGTTGTTTATGATTTGTGTCCGCTGACCGATAAACGTAGGCAAACTGTAAGAGATTTGCTTACCATGCATGAATGTGCGATCGCAGGTCAATGCACATGAAATTGTTTCGATCGGGCATGACGGTACTTTGGCGAGGTAATAATTTCTTCGATTTTACGACTGAAAGTGTGATACTGTTATGAGGTCAAAGATATTTCCATTTTATTGGATTCGCACATGTTATACATGGTTAAACACATCAACAAGTTTTATATCTTTGTGTGTTTGCATTAATATACATAAACAGTTTTAAGGCCTCTGTTGAATGTTAAGACAAAACAAATATATGTTATGTAAGATGATCCATATATTGATTGATTTATTTTTTGGAATTTTTGTTGTCGATCTCGTTGTACTTTTCATGATTGCTGACTTGAAACGATTTTGAAAATTATTGGCAAAATATTCGATTTTTCTGTGAAAAACACACAAGATTTTAAAAAAACATTAATTAATTTATTTTATGCCAACGGAATGCCTACCGAGTTCGGTTCCCGCTCACCTGGGGGATTGCGGTTTATTCTGAGATTGGAGAAGTGCTTGTAAGTAAGCACAGTGCACGATTTGTTTTCAAGACTGCTTTCTTTATTAAAATTATGCTACTAATATGCTAAATGTCTTCAACGGTTTTGTTTTTGCATATTTAATAACCGAAATTTTAAGGTAGCACATTTATTAGCGTCACTTCCTGTGTTGTCGTTTAGTGTTATTTTTAGCACTACATTCGTCAGCAACAATTATCACAGATTATTTCCACAATTATGTCTAAGTAAAAATAGTTCGAGTATTGGTTAAATCACATCATAAGCTTTATTGCGATCCAGGGGAGGAGGCGATAGTTGTACCGGTCTTTACACGGCAGTATCAAGGATCGAATCGAACATTGTAGAAGATCGCAGCCATTAATTCTAAACTACTGGGCCTACATATATCCCAATCTATTCTAGTACAGCCGGGTCGTCGTTAGAAAAATATCCCAACCAATGCATTTTTTTTTCTCACGGTAGAACGGCCGGCGACCAATGTACATGCAGGGAAAATTTTAAAGTTAGGAGCATGGTTGTCATATTTAGTTATCGTTCGGAGAGTAGGACTTCATGCATACTGTTAATGGAAAGATATAAATTGCAAAGATGCATTTGATGAATGAAAGATAAACAGTATAAAAAAGATAACCTAGACAAGTAGTAGTAGATATTGAAAATACACGAATAGGTGTAAATGGTAATATTAGTGGTTCTTTACTTTGTTACATTCAATGATAGCTTAAAATAAAAGCTTACTATCATTATTGACAAAATTCACAAAAACCAACTCGATTTCGTTTTTAAAATTTGTATTTGTGTCGTTTAACCTAAGTGTGTTAAAAATAAATGCCGTACAACAAGGATGCGCATGAGATACAGAAAGAGTAAAAGTGCACTTTGAGGATGGTAGTCTAAATCAGTGTCCCATACGGTCTATGAAACAACCAGATTAGTAATGAGAGAGTCCTACGGTTTTGACAACAGTAGGAGCTGGCTGGTGGTAGTATGCTGGCTGAGCAGCAATAATTTTGGTCGGCTGGGCAATGACTTTGGCAATGGCTGGTTGAGCAATGACTTTCTGAACAATCGGCTGCGGAATCTTGATATCGGTCGGTTCGCGGTGCACGACTGCGTTGAACCCGTTGTGATCATCGGCGGTATACTCGACGGTGCGCTTATGACCATCCGAGTCGATCAGACTGTATTGTCCGTGCACTTGATCACCATGGCGGGATTCGCGCTGCTCCTTTATGTCGCCGGTATGACCATCGTGAACACCGTAGGAGAAATCGTACTGGGCGTCGTGATCCTCGTCGATGTGCTTGACGAGCGTCGGTTGAGCAATTGTCTTGACTATCGTGGGCTGTGCGATGGTTTTGACGATGGTTGCCGGTTGGGCCACGGTTTTAATCACGGCAGGCTGTGCCAAATGTGTGGAGTAGGAAGCTGGCTGGTAGGACGTGTGGACTTCCTCAATCGGAATAACCCCCGCGCTAGCAACGGCCAGTACAGCGAACAAAGCAACAAACTACAGATGTAAGAGAAAAGCCAAAGACGGTCAGGGTACGCACTATGACTTAGTTGTGATAATACGATAGACACTTACTTTGAATGCCATTTCGTTTGTCTTCCAAGTGCACTAGATCTGAAGATCCAACCTAAACTGATGGCTTAAGTTGGTTGGCTCAACGCTTTTATATGGTCTCTTGGCTGCTTGCCCAATGATCGATGAACGCCGGCTGTCACAGTCGAAGGGTCCTCAGCGTGCACGTCCTGACAGACCCTGGAACTGTCTGGCAATTTCTCTGCACTGCCATTAGCCGTTCTTTTTGCATGTCGAGTGTCTGGTTTGTATTTTTTTTGTTCACACATTTTTTGCACATTTTATTTGCACCGCTGCAATTCTCAATTCCAAAAAGAAGGAAAACTTCTCTCTCCCACCAGCTGAAGCGATCGAATAATGCTAGCTGAGAAGTCTGTTTTATCTTCTCCTTCGCTCCACGTTTGCGTTGACGTCTGTGCTCCGAATCAGCCATCGATGCGGGACGGTACTTTCAGTTTCGTTTTTCAAGATACAAGTTCAGATGTTGCATAACTATATGCGAATGAACAGCCCGAGGGTAGATTTTATGGTTGCGTGTGCAGGGGCCTCATTCCGGTCGGCTTGTTTCATATATGCTTGTTTGTTTTCTTCTCCCGGTGTGAAAGGGTGGGACAGAAAAGGTGAAAATGGAGCTACCATTAAAAAGCCACAATTTTGCGTCTTGAGATCAGGTATAAGCAAAAGAAACATCCCATGGGGATGTGAACATCCCTGACCATGGATCAGACAAGTGGACGGAAACACCCCATTTGTGTAGTGTGCCGTGTTGAAGCACACATTTCTTTAGATAGCAGCATTTATTTCATCATTGTTATACATTATTGTTAAAAAGGGTTACGTGAAAAGAGACTATGCATTTTTTCCGGAACGGTGAGCAGAAACTCCTCACTTGGGTGCACTCAAGGTCGATTGTTAACGTATGCGGCGGACCTGAACGGTACCGAAGGCTTTCGTTTTCAATTGTTGTTTTAGTAAGAAAGGTTAAGAGCAAAACTTTATCAAGTCTTTGGTCATTTAAACAATCTATTTTTGTTCTTTCCCAGATATTTCATATGAAAAGATTCTCAGTAAACAAGGGCTTATTGATACCACGTAGCTAGATAATCATCAATCAATCAAGTAGTTGTTATCAATATGCCTACTAAGTCTTTATATGGCCGGCATGACTGAATAGGTCGTTACGCCAAGCAACTGGAAGAAGATTCTCGATAAGGCTGATGCTATAAGATAATTGAACGATTATAGTTTTCTATCAATCTTCGTTTGCTTTATTAAGTCGTTATATGATTGTCGTTTTACAAAATCATGCTACAAAGGATGTAACACACATATCATCCTTGTGATAGAATCACATCCTTTTGCATGACTGTTATGGCGGTGAATACGTTTCAAGTGGGGCAGTGATCTGGCAAAGAAAATCAGTTGCTGTACTGATAAGAAACGGATGGCGCATGGAACCGAACTTCCGATTGGGATGCAGTTTCTTGGCCTGGTTGACGTCGATCATCGCGATTGTCCCGTCTATCATCCCGGCGTTCGTCACGTCGCTCTTCGCGGCGTTCGTCATGGCGATCTCCTCGACGATCCTCGTTCCGTTCGTCGGTTCGATCGTCTCGCGAACCGTTCTGGCGGGTATCCTCACGGTTAGCATCGTGCCGGTCATCACGACGATTCTCACGACGATCTTCACGGCGTTCCTCGCGGCGTTCTTCACGGCGATCTTCATTGCGATCTTCGCGGCGGTCCTCACGGCGTTCGTCGCGGCGTTCCTCATGGCGTTCATCATGTCCATCATCACGACGCTCATCTCGCCGTTCATCACGTGGTTCCTCAAGCCGGTCATTTCGGTTACTATCACGACGATCTTCACGATGATCCGCCAACGAGTCTCGACCGTGGCTACGATTATCCCGTTCATCATCAGTGCCATCTTCTCGGTTATCACGCGACACCTGCTCTCGTCGTCGAATTTGATCTACACGGGATACGGAAGTGTAGGCTGGAGCTAAAATGGCATCAATTGTGTAAAGGGGAGCTACTGTTTGTGCGGGGATCAGCTGCAGCACTCTGTTCAGTCGTGGCCGATTGGCAGGCTCGCTACGTTGTTGGGCGTTGAATCCGGTGCGATCGTCAGCTCGGTAGTCAACAATCTGGCGAATACCATCAGCATCTACCCAAGAGTATTGCCCACGAACGTGGTCATTGCGACGAGATTCTTCCTGGCTTTTCTGGTCTCCGGTGATTGGATCATGAACTGAATATGAGAAATCGTACCCTACTTGTTCATCGTTTTGATTTTGTGCTTCAGAAGCGTATCGTTTCAAATCCCATGATCCGGCTTGATTTTGTTGTTGTAGCTGCTGTTGTTGTTGTTGCTGCTGCTGCTGCTGCTGCTGTTGATGTAGCTGCTGATGATAGTCCTGAAGACTGGCAGCACTCACAGCCGCTATTAAGAATATCGTAAACTGAAAACAGTAAAACGTTAGAATATTATTTAGACAATTATAGGGCCTGTGTTCTCTAAAGTAACTACCTTTAACGCCATCGCACCGTTGATGGTGTTTAAAATCTAGTGTTGTATTAGAACTGCTCTGCGATCAAACTGATACTGATTGCACATCAGTGTAGCCCTTTTATAGTGCTTATCATTTTGCTCCGGATGTCTTCTTTTGCCTCTGACGACTAATAAGCTATGGTAAGATGACACTGGGTGTAATTGTTGTGGTATTTGGTGCAAGGTACTATCCATAGGCGTCAGCAAGTTATAAGTATCATGGTTGATATCAAATATCCCGAGCTAGAACAACCTTTCCATACCCGTCATAAGTAAGTACATGTAACGGTAGGTTGTGGTTTACCGATATGAAGAAGACGATTTTCAGTCATCTGTTCACGTTGAAATTCAACCTGTACAACAACTTGTGATGAAAAATGTGTCTCGTTATTTTTGAATGTAACCGAAAATGATTTAATTCAATCTGCTTCTCGAAGAAAATGTATCAATCATCAGGTAAATGCATCTACACGCATATTCATAGATCAGTTTCAGGTTGGGTTATTATACTTTGTTTATTAACTTTTTTTTACTAAACCGATATCCTGAGTGTTGATCTGTTTGTAATGGCTGTTATTTTTTTTAAATAAATATACTTAAGCTGGAGCGTAGTAAAAGTGAAATAATACAGAAGGCATGATCGGTCATGAACCCAATTGACATTTAGATCCCACCGAATTGCAGCTCAAGTGCGAGCAAAAGTGAAATGTAGCACACTACGTTGACAACGGCAGGACTAGTCAGCGTGATCTCGTGCAGTTCTGCCGACCATCGTACAGTTTTGGTGATTTTGGATCGACAAACATTGCATCAGCCACCAATAAGTTGTTGAACTGGATTATTGGTTTATTTTTTGGATGGAAAATGAAGTTTATTGTTGCCTGTTTAGCTGCATGATGCGTAGTATGCAATCGCACATCGTAGGGAAAAGATCGAAACCGTGTTGAATATGGGGCGAGAAAACTAAATTGCGTGCATGTCTTTACACATTTTCCGTGCCTGGTGTGATTCTACTTACATGCTTTTTCGGTGGTGTTTTATGCGAATTCGAATAGTGTATTGAAATTTTCGTACAGTGATGATCGTTTGAAATGCAATTTAAATGTGAATCAGTCCTGTGTAAAAAATATGTAGAACAAGAGTGTTTTAAACTGTTGTCTATCCCGCTGAATGTGCCATTCAGTCCATCCATAGTCACTTTGATGTCTTGAGCACCAGGACGCGGATACGACTGAATCCTCCTTCTTCAGACGACAATTGGCGGTATCATGTTTTAAGCATAACGATATTAACGAGCATAACTTAACGATCATAAACTGTATTTATTGTATTGTATGCAATAAATTGCGAAATATAAAAAGGAGATATTTGGTTGATTAAAAAGAAATTTTATTTGGAATTCTACTATCTAGAAAAGAATCTCGATCAGCTCGTTAGTATGAACTGCTTGATTAAATAGTCTGGAACGTGAATAATCATAATAACTCATCTATGGACCCGATTTGCTGACTAATTCAGTTCAGTACTGCTGTCTTCAAAGTAAGTAATCGTTTGATTATTATATTTCTTTATTAGCGATGTTTGGTTTCCAGGTGAAATCTGAAGCACTGAAGAATATTGCCAGATATTTTTTTTAAAATTATCAACAATGAGAAGACATCTTCCCAGGCAGGTCGGTCTGACTGGGTAGTGGTAGCGGCGCAGGTCATTCACACGACCGATACTACCGAAATGCCATTGGGACCGTTCCCCCGTAGCAAGGTTGGGTTAAGGAAATTGATAATTAGAATTAATCTAGAATGCCAGAGTTCTCAGACGTATCCTAATACGTTGATACACCAAAACTGAAAACATAAAAAAACGATATTGCTATTAGTGCAACTATAATTCCTTAACCTGTTGTTAGCAGCAACTAGAAGTTGAATGTTTTGTATTTTAAATTTGCAATTTCTAAATTTCTGCACGAAATTATACACTAAGGGAAATTTGTATTTGTATTAATGGTAGGTCTCTATCTTCTTCTTGTTTGGCGTAACGACCGAGTTGATCATGCCGGCCATTAATGGCTTCTCTTCTTCTATGGCCTAACGACCTACTCGGTCATGCCTGACATTTCTGGCTTTCGACGAGACTTATTACGGGGGAACGCACTCGCACTACTGGGGAACGGTCCGGAAGGGACTTTGGTCCCGGTCCGTCGTGTGGAAGACTGGCGCCGATCCCACTATCCCACCGGGACGTCCTCCGGGTGGGCAGTTATATTTAAATTTATTATCGATGGTCGTATATGAAAGAATAAGTGTTGCATCAAATACTTAATATGACACACGACCGTGAAAATCAGTTAAATTATCACCCTTCATTTATGACATACACCCCTCAATCTTAATAAGAAGTTCAATTTGGAACATTTATGTATGATATTTATGTTAAATTTCGGAGTGAGTGTTTGATATAAAAGCATTTATTTTTTTGTGCTGTATGACGGACAGGTAGTAAAGCATTGTGTTTTTCGTTACCACGTAACAGGATAGTCGGTCCAAGCTACGGGGGAGCGGTCTGGACAGGGTTTTGGTCCCGGTCTGTCGTGTGAGA
>KB663688.1:204616-236301 GCA_000349025.1 Anopheles minimus
TATCTGGCATTGCATCCTTGAGAGGCCTTGTCCTGCCTTGTCGAGTGATCCATTGCCTGGTGTGTCGCTCTGCTCACCTTTTATATTTATTATATTCCTTAACTCATTTTCAAAGTATGTTTGCATCGTATGTGGTAGACAATTGAGAAATTGCGATTATATAAGGCTACAGGTTTTTAAATTAGCAAAAGATTAAAAGGTCGAAAGAACTACAGTCTTCCAAATACAAATAATAAGATTTTAAACTGCCTAACTAACAGTATTAGAGCTTTAATTTCGCTCTCAAAAGCCAATGCTTAAGCATTCGTATAGGTAAACATTTGCGATAAATGTCTGCTCTTTTTACGTGTTACGTATTCAATAACATTAACAACTAATGTTTTGCTGTACAAAACAAGGACAATATTTTTCCCTGAAATTATTTTGTGAAAATTTTGCATAAACTTACACATCGTCTTAATTGATTTTGTGAGTTTGAGATTTTGTGAGTTTTTCTGATAATCGGTAAATAATTAACAAGTTAATTTAGTTTGCAGGCTAACATAGTGCTTTGTCTTTATTTAACTTCTATTTTAAATTGTATGTTTTGTTTGATGGTTGTCATGATATTGCAACGTTAAGAATAATGATGTACGAATTATTAGGTTGGATATTAGACTCATTAAAAACTTTACGTTCCACAGATTACATTTTTAACAATCATATTGTTTCTAAATCTTCTGCAAAAAAATGGGTTAAAAACTGAACCAGGGTGTGCGCATTGCATCAGATTTCGTGCTGTGAGTCATAACTATCAAAAAGAAACTTAAGCCATAGCGAAACAAAAATCCTGACATAAATGTCTCATTTTCTTGAGAAATTGTGTCAATGAAGTCAGCTGCATTTCACTGTCTTATACTTTTGATTACTTCATTACCTTGTCTGTGTGTGTGTTTTATTTTTTTGCTTTCAGTATGCCTCTAGCTATTCTGCCAAGAATTGCAGTCTGTTGCATCCGCCCGAGACCTAACATTATCTGCACAAAATTGGCACGCCTTTGGACGTCGGCATGGGCGTTGTAATAAATGGGCTGAATGCTGATGATACCAAAGTTTTTTTTTAAATTATGCGTTACATAATCTTTGCAACAGCTAGTGTGAAATGTACATACGAGACACTCGGTAATAGGATTATTTGCGCAGCTCAAATAAGACATACGCCATGAAGTGACAAATTAATAAGTAATAGCACTGGTGACAGTATTTCGTGCGCGGGAGACATAAAGTAGGAGAGTTAAAGAAAGAAAGAAGAAAAAAAAAAAAAAAACAACACAGTCGGTTACACCTCTGGCCCCGTTTTGAGCATACCTTTTTTTCGGTATATTGACAGCCGCACAGAAGAACCGTTTGGAAAACGAGTTTTCGGTGTGCGTTGCTGCTGCGTCCTTTGCGTAGGTGCAAGTTGTCTTTTGCGGGTAAGTGTGGCCGCTAATGCAAGGTTGTTTAGTTGTCAGCCAGTTTTCAGTTACATCTCGTTCGATGCACGGCTGGGAGGCGGATTATTTGGTAGATGAAATGCAGCGTAATTTGGCTGGTGCTGTGAGGTGTCCGGACGGGGGCGCTGTGAACTCAGAACTGGTTCACGTTACACCGCGAGATTTAGGATGAAATTGAGTTGGTTTTATGGCGCGATTACAGCAAATACCTGCAACTAAGCATGAACCGTTTCTTCTGCCACCGGTTTTCGGTGTTTGATTTTTAATGTTTAATGTATGCCACTGTCAGGTCGACATGCGTTAGATGCAGGTTTTACCACAGAAGTAGTTGAACTTGGTGTAAGCCGGGCTGGTAGGAACTTCGTGGTAGGATGCTTTACTAATATTTGTTAGAAAATGAACTATAAAAAGCCGCAGGTACTAGCGGAACTACATCAGTTAGCAATCGCTTCGTTACAGGACACAGTCAGCTCCAAGTAATAATTACCGAAATGGCTTTCAAAGTAAGTAGTAGTTCATTGATGTGTCACTAACTTCGTTGAAGCAAAGTACTGGATTAATGAAAAGATGACGTAGGTGGTTAGAAAAAGATTTGACAAAAAATTTTTTTCTATCTTTATATGTTCAGCTTTTCGTTACTTTGGCCGTCCTGGGCGTTGCCAATGCTGTTCTGCTGCCAACGTTGGTTAAGAAAGTTGAACTGGAAGCCCCGGCTGAATATCACTTCTCGTACTCCGTGCATGACGAACACACCGGAGACATCAAGAGCCAGCAGGAGGAACGCCACGGTGACGACGTCAAGGGCCAGTACACGCTGATCGATGCCGATGGACACCGCCGTGTCGTGGACTACACCGCCGATGAGCACAACGGATTCAACGCCGTCGTACGCCGTGAGCCTTTGACAGGACACAAGCTGGTGAAGACCGTAGTGCCGGTTGCTAAAGTTGCCGTGCCGGTGGCCCACTATGTTGCTCCGACTTTGAAGGTTGCCGTACCTGTTGCCAAATATGCCGTCCCGGTTACCAAGGTTGTGGCACCGGCTCATGTAGCTACCGTAAGCTTCTCTGCGCCAAGCCTTGCCTATCACTATTAAGCATGATTGTTGCGATGTTCGTATAGTGTCAGTACTTTTTCTATAAATATAACAATACATGTTTCCATTTTCAATTACTATTGTTGTTTGTGTTTAGCACATTCTTTACTACGGAAATAAGCATCATTACAGTGTAACTGCATCATTACTAGCGTACAGTTCATTAGTTCTGATGTAATTCGTTTAAATTACGATCATGAACATGCTCCGCTCTGCTCATGTAAACAAGCAAATCATTTTACTGCACATTATCACGAAAGGACATTTGCATGTTGGGTATGATATTAAATCTAGTAATTGCAGCTGACATCAACATTGATAACTCCCGTAACGAAAGATGCAACTATTCATGCGTCCAAGCACGGCCAGATAAAAAATACACACACCTCCAAAGAAAGTGACCATGTCAAGTGGTGAACTTGTCAAGCATACTCTATTTCAAGCGATGTAAAGAAGAGGAAAAAATAACCTCCAAAACGCGGGGAAACAGGTTTCGACCGATCACAGATTGTTGCCAAAAACGAAAACAAAGAGAAAGAAAACATGTGGCACTTTAAACATGGGGGTCTGTTGCCCGTAGGCCACTGGCGGTTGAAATTTCGGTAAAAGTATAACGCCTTCGAACGCAGAGTCGTGAGTTTGGGTCTGCTGTCGTCGAAAGGGTTTGTACTGATTCGGACCACAACCGAACTACTTTGCTGGACGGTTGCTTGACTTCGCTGTGCACTGCGTGGACTAGCCCTCAATTATTATCGACGAGGCGAAAGAGAAGGGATGAACGAAAAACGAGACTCCAACTCCCAGATTTGGGGTGACCGATTTGTGGTGGTCAACTTCCCTCCCTCCTTGCTAGCCAAGAATCGGGACTTTTCATTTCGCATTCGCAGATTCCACAGATGCGTGAGGAGAGCATTCTCGTTCACTCTCTTTCGCGAGTGCATACCCTCGGAAGGGGAAAAGATCGCGATCGCCTCCAGGTAGTAGTTGGCGAGCGAACTCTTCTGGGTCTTGTGCGCAACTCCGGCAAGCCGAAATGCAACCTTGAAAGTAGTCGAATGATGGTGTTATATAATCGAAACACGATACTCTTGATCCAAAATTGTTCGATCGAGATCATGAGATGCCGGCAGCTGGGGAACAAGTTTTTATTTCGGAGCATTGACGTGCAGGGCGGACTCAGCATGTGACTATAGGGATAGCGGGGTAACAGGAACAACGGTTACTGGAGCGCAGGCTGAGCTGCTTGCTTGGGAGAAAAATGTGTGTCAATGGAATGAAAGTGAAAACGGCAGCATAGCCATGGACGATATAAAAAGGAACACGTCAATGTCTGGGACTACCTTCTCAGAGAGAGTACGATATACACGTATTACGAATGGGAGTGGCCCTCACCAGTATGTTCCTGGAAATACACATTACGCGAAGGTCACCGATCTGAAACACGTTGATTTGTTGTAAGTTATAACTTACAGTACTCATGCTTGTTTTGTGTTTGTCATTAATTTTTTTTCCAATTACTCGCTATTAAGTAATTGTGGTTCAATGAATTGCTGTCATAGACAAATAATTATTTCTTTTATACAAAATTTGTTGATATTGGTAAACAAATGCATGGTTCTATGTTATGGTACTTTTAATGTTCATTCGTTTAAGCGCCAATATAGAGAACCAAAACATATTATAAGAAAATAAATCGACTCAAGAACTATTGGTTCAACATTGAAAATTTAATTAAGACTGAATTTATAATAATTGAGCTACGTAATAAAATGAATTAAGTTAATAAAATGTTAATGTTTGGTTTCATAGTTTTTTCAAAAGATTGCAAATAAATTTACCTGCTGTTACCACACAAGAACCTCATATAATGTTCATGTTCAGCATTTAATAGAAAAATATTTTTTTTATTAAATTGAGATTCTCTAACGAAGAAATTATATGTATAAGTAAATCTATATGGATGAAACGTTTGCAGTACCTACAACCTTGGCATCCTCCCGTGTGCTAGAAAGACAGGTTTCATTTCAGATGAGTTGGTTCAGATTAGATTTGAAACCACACCCTTGTTGAGTGTTGTGAACTGAATGTGCAACATAGCATCAGGGTTTCTCGTTTTATTTATAAGTTTATGCTAACGTGCCACTACATTCAGTAAAGTTACAGCTAAGTTATTTAGTTCCATATTTGGTATTCATCATTAAGTAACCACTGGAGAATATTAACACTGCCCGTCATACAACATAAAAAACAGAAAACCACGGGAGGATCACCATAACACAACCCTTTCGGGTAAACGGGTGATTTTTGACATACTGATTCCGTGGGAAATGGAGTGAAGGATCGAATGTTAAGGTCATGGTGTGCACGATCATGTTACCTTCAGGCACATCACTGCCAAAATGGAAAAAAGGCCCTAACCCAAAGCATCATCAGACACTGATTTTGTACCTGTGGCATGTTTTATGCGCCCTGGGAGATCAATTCGAAATCACCATGTACGCAAGTTGAATAGGATGGATAAATATTTCATCGCTTGACGACAGCCCTAGAGCAAATTGCCCTAGGACACCGTTAAACATCGCCAAAAGGACTTACACAAATGATTGTGAAGCTTGGAATATTGAACAATATAACAACTTCGATTATTCCGACTAGTCTGTATCACGAAAGGTGCATAAAAAAGCGTTCATTTCGTCGATAACGCACACATGTTGCACGTTTGAAATATGGGCGTATAAAGTAAATAACTAAAGGCTTCTGCATTCTCAGTTTGTCAGGCTGACATATTATGCTGGTAAACTTGCGAACTTGCGAGGTTGATCTGAGTGACATACTAAATAGATTTTACGGATCCGTCTACCCGCTTTACGGCACTGACACCATAAGTTGGTGACTTTCAATAGGGTAGGGAGACAGATTTTTGCAACATCTGAACCATGCCCGCAAGCGTTACGCGTGAGTGATTTCGCGAAGAGTGGGCAGCGGGAACGCGGGGAAAAATAACAAAACTCATATTTTGCATGTACTGCCCAAAACGAACTATCTGACCGAACAGATTGTAGGAAGGGTAGCCAAAAAGCTTCGAACGATAATCAATGATGGCAAAAAATAGCAACTGGCGAATATTAAAGCGACGTGAAGGATTGGAAGTGGCAAACTGGCAAGAATACGCCGTGGAACATTACTGACAAGGCACGACCTGCAGCCGATCACTAGAGGTTGATAGTTCACCAATTTGGGGGACTCGATCGCATCGGATATAAATAGCGAATTTTAGCATCAAATCAGCATCAGTTCATTGAGAGCCTTCAGCAGGACACAGTCGAGCAGAGCGGTAAACGGGCATCGCAATCATCAAGAACACAAAAAATGGCATTCAAAGTAAGAACCAACAGCTTGAAGGATTATAGTGAAATGTACTGTAATGTTCCACTTTTCACAGTTTCTGGCAGTCGTAGCTTTCCTGGCTGTGGCCAGTGCTCAGCACTACAACCCACACCATTATCAGCCACAGTACCAGCAGTACCATCATGAACCGGCAGTTGTCAAGACCATCCAGCCTGCTCTTATCAAGACCGTCCAGCCCACTCTGGTGAAGACCGTCAAGCATATCGAATACCCAGAAGCCCCGGCTGAATACCAGTTCCAGTACTCTGTGCATGATGACCACACCGGAGACATCAAGAGCCAGCAGGAGGAACGTCACGGTGATGACGTCAAGGGCCAGTACACGCTGATCGATGCCGATGGTCACCGTCGTGTCGTGGACTACACCGCCGATGAGCACAACGGATTCAACGCCGTCGTACGCCGTGAGCCCCTTGAGGGACACAAGATCGTCAAGACGATCGCTCCAGTTGCCAAAGTGATTGCCCCAGTTGCCAAGGTGTACAGCGCTCCGATCACTAAGGTTATCGCACCTCAGGTTCACTACAGCCATCAGCCCCACTACGATCAGCACTATTAAGCGGCCATTAGATCAATAAGATAACGTTTCAACGGAGGAATCTAAATCGAACCTACTGTCTATTTTCACCTTTCATGTCATGCTACTTCATCTTCCATTCATGCTAGTTGAATTGTAATACGAATACAATGTAAATAAAAAAAATCCATCGTATATACTGTAACATTTGCTGACGTATGTATATTCTGTTAAAGTTGCTCGTGATACTTTTTGAAAAGTAGATCATCACTCGAGGTAGCTGTAGCAAAGCGGAAATAGTTATAAAAGCTGCATTGTTTCGATTTCTAATCTCTAATCGTACTTCAATGTGGATTTTTTCCAACGTGTAAGAAAACTCAACTAATAGTTGTTAAGTATTTTTTCAAAGTCAGAGTGCATGTGTGGCGAAATCTTGTTCACTGATACTCGTTTTTAAACTTCTGCATTCATTGCATTCAAAACATAAAATAAAAAAATAGCAATTTTCTATCATTGAACACTCTCACAGCGTGGTGTTGAAAAAGCGTTTCAAAAGACCATTAATAACAAATAAACAAGTCTTTACATAAGCGACAATCACAAAGTACTGTGCACACCATAAAGATCATTATAGGTTCAAATTACAACGACCCACTCGAACATGTGGTTCAAATTAAGAAAAATAATCAAGAATCCCACGTATTGATCTACTTACCATAAAGAAATAAGAAGAAATACTAAATCGTTACACTAAAAGGTTACAATGGGCTACATGTTCAAAGGTAGAAATCCATAAATTAATCATATACACAGATATTTTGATAGCATATCGTAACAGATCTGAAAATACTGCTATTTATTTTAAAGAAGTATTCATCATTTTCTTTTTTGCACAAAAACTTCTTAAATCATGCCTACCATAACTGGCTCAGACGACTTAGTCTTACCAAGCAGTCCAATAATACATGCTTGTTAAAATTGATCGGTCCGTTTGGGATGTGGTACCGTTCATATCGGTGCCATGTGTTGTTATCGCTATCAGTTAGAACACTGGGCCTCCTTTTCCTTCTTCTTCGTTTTGATTTTGACATGTTTGGTAATGACGGCAATTGATGCTACCGTAATTCGATATTTAGAACTTAATATGGGTGGACGGTCCGGAGGGGATTCCGTCTCCGTTCCTGCCGGGTGAAGACCGTCATCACAATCGTCTCTGCCACTTGACCGCGCTAGCCGGTGTAACATAACCGAGACATACACAGGTGTGTATTTCTCTTTTAAAAGACCTCAATTTCTTAAACTCATAGCTTATTTAAACTACAGTTCAACCCAGGGGACCTTATATAGCTGTTCATATTGTATTTTTCACGGTTTGTTCTAGTCAGAAAGTATTGAATTTACCTTTTGTTTTTGTTCGTGAAAATAGATATACTAGAAAGAAACAAGCAAGATTATATAAGTATAACTTTGTCTACGAGTTTAGAATGAAAGAACATTACTTCAGTTGTGTTTAGATATTTATTATAGCGCCATCGTTCTCGATCTCGATGGCACTGTATTTACACTCATATTTACAATTAGTTAACGCAACAGCCATTCCATCGTATGTTTCATCGTAATCCAATTCTTTTGCAGACATCCATCACAGACGTGTGTGATAAAATGAAGACCACTTAGTAGTTGTAGTTGCTCGACGGTCCGTGGAACTGGACGTGGTTAACAGCCTCGTGATGGGGAGCGTATGCCACCTTGGCAACTGGGACAGCAACCTTAGCGACGGCCGGCAGAGCTACCTTAGCGACCGGGGCGTACACCTTAGCAGGAGCCGGAGCATGGTAGTACTGCTGCACGGGTTGGTGCTGATAGTGCACTGGTTGAGGAGCGAACACCTTCGTGACAGCCGGAGCAGCGTATACCTTAGCGACTGGTGCAACAACCTTAGCAACCGGGGCAAGGGTCTTCACCACCTTGTGGCCCTCAACAGGCTCGCGGCGTACGACGGCGTTGAATCCGTTGTGATCATCGGCAGTATAGTCCACAATGCGACGATAACCATCGGCGTCGATCAGGGTGTACTGTCCCTTGACAACATCACCGTGACGTTCCTCCTGCTGGCTCTTGACATCGCCGGTGTGGTCATCATGTACGTCGTACGCAAACTGATATTCGGCCGGAGCATCGGGATATTCGACATGTTTCAGGGTCTTGACCAGGGCAGGCTGGACGGTCTTGACAAGAGCCGGCTGGACGGTCTTAAGCAGAGCGGGCTGCTTGTAAACCACCTGCTGTGGCTGTGGTTGGTAATGGTGGTATTCCGGCTGATGATGGTACTGGGGCTGTTGGTACTGCTGGTAGTGCTGGGCACTGGCCACAGCGATAAGAGCGAACAGAGCGACGTACTAAGAAAAGTGGGCAACAATGAAACGTAATTGTTAGTAACTCCTATAACCAGCGTTGTGCAATGCACTCGCAAATATTCACAATTCACTGAAACGTTAGAGCACTGGTTTTGGTATACGCACTTTGAAAGCCATCACGACTGACGAACTAGCAAGTATGCTTTCAGGACACGTCGGAACACTAGACACCGATCTTTGCTGACTGGATGGCTTTGGTAAACTGTGCTAATTCTCAGGTCAACATTCACTTTATATACTGATTTCAGCAAACTGCTACAGATTAGTTCAAGGGACCGACGGGACCAACCCGCCATCCGAGGCCCGTGCAAGGCAAAAAAGGCCCTGCAGACTTTAAACCGATCCGCCTGAATCTCGCCGGGGGTTGCACTAATTTTTGGTGAAATGTGTCACAATGCCGCGGCTACCCCGATGCCCCGTCTCGTTCACTCTAACCTCTTTGGGTCAAAAGCTTGGCTCGTTGGGATCGTATGTGAGCTAGCAGGTGATCCCGCACCACCAACACGGAGAAGGGGATTTACGCCAACCGATGAGATCATTATTCCGGGCGGTAACCACACCTTTTTGCCGCTGCAGGGCTCAGAGCGCCACTCTACTCCGGATTAGCATCCGCTGCCAATGGTATGTACAAAATGGTAGGGACAATGATCCATATGACACGCGTGTTGCCGGGGAAGCGTTTTGGGGGTCAAAGCCTTGCAGAGCGGGGCGAGCGATTCTGTCGAATGTTTCAATTCTGTGAGCATTGGGTACAGTTTTTGAGCATTACCGCGATGGAAATGCAATCCGTTGCCGTAGCCCTGGGCAAGGTGTTCATATTAGACCAACGCGGTCGCAAACATTCAGCCCATAACCGAGGGTCAACCGATGGTAAGCAGAAGATAATTAATGAGTACCTCCGTCATGTAGCCGTTGACGAAGCACACATAGTTCAAGTTCACGTGATGTATGAACCTTTCCTACTATGACACCCTTTGAGCGTAGGGCTGGCACGGCCTGTATGATTTGACATCCACACGTGTTCTAATTAATCTTCCCGCAAGGACCCTCAACACATTGGAATGATGGTATTGCCGTCCTGCCCGATGACCATTACGACACATGAAGCTGGTATTTGAACGTTTATCAATTAGTGAACGATCGATGGAAGATGGATCGATGGGCGGAATTTCGTGTCATGCCTAGAAGGGCACAGGCCCTTGCTCAAGGGACGGCTGCTTCGCCCTAAGCCGAAGGAAACCTAATTCTAGCAGGCATACATCCATACGATTTAAGCTGAGCATTCATTTTATGGATAAGTTTCGAAGGCAACAAGAAAAATTTGTTAAATTAATACATTAAAGTGTTGAAGTTGCTCAGAATCATAATTCATTGGTATCGTTATGAGCGTGATGAAGTTATCTCAGTATAACATTGGTGCTTTAGATGATATAAATTTTGATTAGATTGAATACTTCAGACATCAGCAGTATTTGGTAAAGTTATTTTTTCGAGTTATGAATGTTTCATATTCATAATCCAAAACTATCAATGGTTGATCAAGTATAAAATATGTATGAATCATGCTTATTGTATCCAGTCATCCGAAACTCAAATATCTCAATTATATGTGGATGAGAGGTGCGCCTTACCTTCGTAGAGTAGATCAATCAATCAGATGTGGGGTGTATTCAGAAAATGAACAATCTGCATGAAATGCGATGTGAAACACAATTTGCATAGTATATTGTTTATTAACGTAAATTTTTTTACGACTAGAAGAATTCACCAGTTTTTCAAATTGTAATTCGCTATTTTGCCATGAAGTATATATCAATATGGTATCATTTATGAAACCATTTTTTGGATATTGATAAGAGTTCATTTTAAAGACTTTCGTGCTCATCAATCACCAGCCACAGATTTAACGAACACATCCTTCCTCTTACATTTCATATCTCTTTTCATATTTAAACCCAGCTTGGTTATGCCATGTATGTTAAGTAAACAGACGATCAAACCGTCATATTGATTCAGCCATCGATCATAGGTGGTCGTTGGAAAGGGTCAACCGATGGTAGCTAGTGCTGTTGGCATTATGCAACGGTACGGCGATATTTGTGAATGGTGCGATCGCAAAGGAGAGCGGGAAATGCGTTCTTAAAATTTTTCAATCTTGCCCCATTTTATCCCCAGTATCCGTACTGCTCCATGTCGCATGCAACGATGGTTGATTGGCATCTCGCGACATGGCGTTTACAACGGTGCGCTGCAATCGTAAACGATGCAAACCGACCCAAATGATCGCTATGATCAATCTACGATCTGTAATCGTGTACGAAAGTTCGTTCAACCGCGTTCAGATCACGGTTTGGAGACACATTTTTGCGCACCACCGTCGAGGATCTTATACAACATCTCATCAGCAGATTGACCTTGGCTTAATGTCTTATTTTGTTCATTCATAACTTACGCTCTGCGATTGCTTAGCGCTGTACAATGGTGCAATCCATATTCGATTGACACACCAAATTATTGTTGTAACCATACGTTCATTATTCGGATGTTTAGCCGTAGTCATCGTAAGTGATCAATTTAAACTTATCCGATAATTTTAGTTGTGATCCTCTTTTTACATAGTGGGGTTTACATAGTTTACATAAGCACCCTTTGTCAGTTCAGGACGGAATTATTTTGCATCATGCTCGAAAGATATTTTAGACATATTATAGGATATTTTTCAAACTGGATGACTTCCAAACTAACAAACCTGACTTAATAGGAATGATTACTTCCGGAGGCCAAAAACTATCGGATGGTATGATCTGAATTTCATGCAAATTATATTTACATAAAAATAATGTATAAGGCATTAAGCGTCAAAATATTTAAATTAAACTACTTCTCGATTAAATTTTATGTGATTCCAGAGTCACCGTGCCATGTTGGTTAAGCAGTTTATTTTCTGCACCTCTAAATTGAGCCTTTTTATGTATTCAAATTAAACGCTACCTGAAAACAAAAAAAGAAGATTTTTCTAAATTTGAATAGTTAACGATTTACAACCATTTCACAGTTATAGACGATTTGAATATTTCCAAATATACATATGAAACATTATCATCTTCGGTAGCCCATGCTGTGCGTTTATTTCTGTCAAAACCAGTTCCACCACAATGTTAAGTAAGTGAATGAAAAAAAAAAACAATCAAACTGAAGAAGCGTCGCGCGAAGAAGATTTAGTGAACAAGATACCGTGAACTTGACATTGCGCTCGGTGCTTCACACATGCTTCGTGTGGCAGTTGTGTAGACAGTGGGATGGCCAACAAGCTATTCTTATTGTAACTTAACTTATTTCTGATTTAGCTTAAAATGCCAGAGAATTCCAGCTTGACAATTACATTTGATTATATATAATTTGAACTTATATTAATGAAAGTACGGAAGGGGACCGACGAATTACACCTAAAATGAAAGAACAGCAAAAGAAAATAATAATTGTAATTAATTCAAAGTATTCCTCAATGGGTAAATCACGATTTATAAACATTATGTTACCTTATGGTACCTTTCACCTTATCTGTATAAGAAATAGGAATGAAAAACTTGGGAATGTAATAACATAAAAATGATATGACTACAACCATCAATTCCCAGGGAAGTTGAGCAATGTCTTGCTACTAGTTTGTGAAGATAACACTCCAATAAATCGTTACATGCAGTGAAGTTAACCACAGTTTCGTTACATTTCGAACAATTTATAGATAATATATATTATATAATTTAAATACTATGTGTAGTTTTGATTGTCAAATAATTTTTTTAACAAAAATGAAAATGAATGTTCAAAACTAATTCACAAACATAAAGGATAAGCGTCATTTTGCTGAATGCCTGGTCGCTTCGGCGTCGGTGGTCGCATGATGTAACTGCAAAAGCAGCACGATTTTCGATCGAGTCCTCGACCGTGAAAAATGGAACTGTAATCTACGAGATTCGATCAGCTTCGTTGTTAAGGTACCCTCGCGGGCATATGCGAGGCGAAGTTTGCGAAAGAGGTCACCAGTCACCCACATGCATGGCAACTGCCTGGAGAGAACGTAGTCCTAACAGAGTACGAGCGAAAGTATGCCCAGGTTGAATGATTATTGGTGAACTCCTAGTAATTGGTTCATTTACCTGCCTCGCGAAATATATCAGCATAAGCAAAGGTGATTCGAAAAGTATTTGGGTTGAAGTCGTGCTTGAATTTTAAACTATTACTCTAAGTGTTGAAATGTTTCGAAGTTTAACAATTCTTGTGATGTAAAAAAATGGCTATTATTAATGTATCTCATCTCAATGTGATAATAAAGCTATTTTTATTTAGTTGTCCATTAAAATTTATGCGTTAACTTTCCAGTCAAGCAAGCAATTGTGCGTAGAGACGCGAACGAACGTGTGCGATTGTGTTACGGTTTTGGCGGTACCGTAACTTGGTCCTGAAGTATGATCGTTATGGCGACCTCGGTGGCGAACTGATTTTGCGAACTATTTACTCACCGGGAGCACCTATCTGTCAGAGGAAGATTGTGCTTGGGTTGGTTTTTTTCAACATTTTTTTTTCATTAATGTAAAAAGGCTAACGAAAAAAGCACGGCCGACATGGACGGTTTGGTTCGCCTTTAAAATCAGCCAAATTCTTTTTTGCGACCCCTTTCTTTGCCCTGCCGAACATTTCTTCAGTTGCGTTCAGCCTTGAAAAGCTCTCACTTACGGGGTGTTCGACTGTGGACACCCGTGGCGACCTGCTGCATGGCTGGGGGTAAGGAACTGTTCTTTTTTTTTCATTCGTGCATATAGTTCGCAGTTAAAAATTGGAACAATTCGTTTAAGTGCCGATAAAGCGCCGGTAGAGTGGGGTATACCTTCACGGGATCACGGTGGCGACAGGGTGGTAAGTGAAACAGCAAGGATGTCGGATTGCTGAAATATGGCAATGTACGCCGAAATATGGTCTAAGAAAATTGGCCGGGAAGAATTGCCAGCAAATGGGTCCAGCATAGCCTACGGAGACGCTGGTCAGCCTGGTTGGTTGACCATTCGAAGATAGTTAATGAATTGATCGGGGCCATATTTTAGATGTCCTTCTCGAGCGCGATTGTGATTGCCGCAGGCATTGTAAAATGGTTGTGGTTTAACCCGCATGGGCGTAGAATCTGGGTAGCCCCGATAGAGCCGAATTGGCGAATGGATTTAGTTTTCAATCGGTATCAGAGGAGAGCCTTGCTTACCTCTGGTCCTTCTTCTGTAGTGCTCAGCTGGGTGGTTTTTACAATCTCGAATGGGTAGCTTTTAGTAGAAACAGAAATACAATAAAATTTGATTAGTGATATAAAATCCATGCTGGGTAATGATTAGTACGCCCTAATAGTGTATGATCGGGTAAAGTAGCTTACAATGTAGTTTGATTCAAGGATGAGGTCACACTGTTGGCGCTGTCAGGTGTTGGTGGCTCGCAACGGCATACATCCAACTGCGCTTTCAAATTTTTAACCTGGCGCTCCAACCGTTCGGTTGTCTCTTCAAGATGATCAATCTGAAAGGGAAAACCATACCCAGGCGATACATTGAGAAAATCGAAACCAGTGCAGAGTGTTCATTACCGATTCCAACTCAAATTCTAAGTCATCAATTGTGGAGTAAGCTTTGTAAAGCTCCTTCTCCAAAGCACTGCACCGATTCTCGAGAGAAGTTGCTTTGTTTTCCATGGCTTTGGGTTTTTCAATGTCGGAGAGTTTACCTTGAAACAGAGCAATAGAGGCATATGTGGTTTACAAAAAGGTCGTTTTGCTATATGCTTTTCTTCACATTTTTGCGAGTACTTACCAATAATTTCTACCGGAACTTGTTTCCTTTTCGCTCGTGATTGTTTCGCTTCCTTGGCGCTTTGCTCGTAGAATTTCAGCTTCTGGTTTTGCGCAACATACTCGTGAATTAGTTCGTTGTAACGCTTCTTGAGCAAGGCATGCGCTTCGTACTGGTCCGCATTTCTTGCGATTTCCTTTTCTAGCACTGCCTTGCATCGCAGACGTCCCTCCTCTGCTAATCCATGCAGTACACGGAAGTTGGCAACATCATCCACCAGCACAGCGTTTTCTTGTTGTAGTTTACGGTTTTTCGTATCCACTGCAATGAGGGCAAGCAAAAGAATTGTATAGCACTATTGTTTTTGAACTAGGTACTTGTTACACGCACAATTGTCCAGTTGAGTAATTAAATCACGAATTTTTTTGTTCAACCGTAAAATGTTTTCCTCGTATTTGTCCATGACTGGTCACCAGTGAACTGTTTCTGTCACTTCGGAATAGGAAACGTGTGACCGGGCAGGTACGTTAAATCCGTTTATCAATATATCTGGCCAAAACATAAGAATCACTGATAAGATTATTTTGATTCTAGTCAGGCGTACATTCGGTGTATAGTGTACGTGCACGTGAATGTGAGGGTTTTATCGGCTAGTCAGCCTGTTGAAAATTTTGCAATGTTTGAAAACAACATTTTTTAAGATAATCCATCTTTTTATGCAACACTGCTTCTGAAATATCCATATCATTTGCAAAGGCATCAAACCTAGAATAGGTTATTATGCAGCATTTCACCACAGCGCCACCTAGCGTTTGTTAGAAGAAGTACGGCATGAAACATTTCACATTGCACAAGTATCGAACACTAGGATCAAATTCAAACATTGCTAAGCATCCCGCACGCTGTTCACCTCGCCGTTTGATGTAAAACTTTATTTATGTTAATTAGTTGTATTAATCGTTAACTTGCACTGTATTTAAAATTAATAAATTAAACCCGTTATTGTTTAACAGTGTTACATTTGTTGCAGGAGTAGATTGTTGTGTTATTATCTTTTTTTCTAATATATTTTCATTTTGGTGCAATATTTATAACACATTGTTTATCTTTTTCTTTGCACCATTATATACAGTTTGTGTGCATATTTCTAAGACATTCTAATGGAGTTGAAAAATGCATTTGCAAGCCAATAAGAGTTGTCTGTAAGATTTAGTTAAAATTTTAGCCATTCAGTAGCAAACTGCACGGCTTGGTCGTTTTTCAAGGTCATACCGAAGCTCTTGCATTATTCTCTTCCATTCCTTTGAACATCCTTTGCCGTGTTCTTCGATATCGCCCTCATCTGGTGATTCCTACTTGCCGAACTTTAGTAATGTTTGAGTTCCAAGTAAGTGTGTCTTTTACCCGCAACCGACTAAGATTTCATGCATCCTCACCATCCCCATATTAACCCAATCCTTCGCTGCTTAGGTTAAGTTAGGTGTTAAAAAAATTAAAAAAAAAAGAATTGAATTGAAATATGAATTTTCAGGTTGGTTACACGAATTTACTTGGCTATTTGGCAGGAACTCATTTTTTAAAGACTTAAATTCATCCGGCTATGGCAACTATTGAAGAGCTATCATATTTGTTTTATCATGGTTGTTTGATATGTTTCAATGCAATATAAAAAAAGTAAATGTAAATCTGACAAATGATAACCCCGTTGTTCAACGTCTGTAAGTTGTCAATAAAGTGCAAGCGTGTGAGTTATTTCTGAAGAAAAACTGCCGGAGCACATGCGCAATGCAACATAAACATACCACCTGCCATCCTGCTCACAATGACAAATGGCACGTGTTGAAACGGTCCTTCGCATTCTTATAAAAAGGATACGCAGCACTAGTGATTCCCAATTAAATTAAACATTGCCTCAAACATCAAGGAGTGGTGAAGCTGAAAAAAGGTGAAAAATCACAGTGACTTCCTTGTGCTATCCTTTTCCCATCGTTTCGCCATAGCAGGATTGCCAAGACTGGTTGCGCTTCGGTGTGGGTGCAGAAATATGTAGTTTCGTTATGTCACACACCAACACGCACCCAGACTGGCGTAACAGTGCACGGAAAACAGAGCTAGTTTTCCGTCAGTCCGGTGTCCGTGTTCCGTCTCTACGCTGCTCGTCAAAACAATGCCAGATATTTGGCCACCAAAAATGGCCGTCTAGGGTTGGTTCCACCCTGACTACGGTGTAATGTAAGTTGTGCTGTGGAAGTATTCATAATTTGATGTGGGGAAATGTTCTTGTGTGGTCGCTAAAATTCTGAGAGAAGCGCACAAGTAGATCATTTCCTATTGCGTGGAAACTAAAAGAGCAAACACATTGTGGAGCATTGTACAAATGTAAGTTTTACATGGTTCCCGAAAATTTTTCAGCACTCATCGTATTGGTTAGTGACAAACGTCTGTTGTGCTACGATTTGAATAGCATGGAAATAGTGCAATATTAACTGAACAATAGAATAACAGTGAGTGATGGTGATAGCATCACCGGTGGTTACGTGAACCAATATTCGAGACTCATACGATAAAGGTAAGTATTGTATTCGTTCATCTACCAATGCATCGCAACTTCAACTGTTTCATAACCGGCATTGCACAGGTCTTTTCTCAAGCAACTATTTGGCGACAGGGTTTGGGTAGAAAATTTATCCATTACCCAGACAATCTTCCGACAAAATAATGCTGGTTCGATATCCTGCTTACGCTTTGCGTAATAAGAAAAAAACATGTGTGAAATAAATTTTCCCTGCTGGCAACAGTTTGCACCAAGACCGGTCATTTCGAAGTGTTGGTCAAGTAAAAACAAACCCTCAACCGTGACCCACATTTCCTTACGGGGAAAACACACAATTGTTCTGAGCATCGTTCTAATAGTAATAAACAAACGAATGATCCTTGACATCCATCGTGGTCATGGGTTTGAATAAAAAACACACCCTGGTCGAGAATTTTCCTTCAGACAGCTTTACCCTTCGACTCCTGTCTTGCCCGTTTAATGATAAACACTGTGAAACTTGTGGCTGAGGTCGAACCCAAACTGGTTCCTGCTTTCTTTTGCGACCAATGCAAAAGACCTAAACTATCGAGGCTATTGTGGTTAGGCAGCGATGCTTAGCATCGGTAATATGTTAGAGACTTTATCGATGAGTGTCAGCCGGAATAGCCAGCATACTGGGCAAGCCCATCTTAACGAGGCTGGCGCATCGGTATCCTCAAATAATTGGCGGTGCTGTCGAGGAAGAAAGGATGATACGGACGTGCCCATAAATTGAGCGCACGAAACGAGTTCAAAGTTTGAAATCTATTCCAGCGTACGGGGGCTGAGAAGTTTCCAAACATTTCATATGCAAACCAACGATTAACGATTACCCTGGGAGATTGAGGTTTCCGCATGGTAAATATTTATCGATCCTTGTATATGTGTACTACGCACGATAAGCAGCTAGGTCACACTGTGGAGATGGTTGTTTGCAATTTGGGCAACCTAAGAAGGGTGAATTGTGATAGGAAAATTATAATTTAAAAATGTTGATCAAACCACTCTCTGCAGGGATTATACGAAGAAGTTATAGCTTAAGTTTCTGCTAGATTGTTATATTTATGAAACATTCAAGTATGATTACAAGTGATGACAGAAGCAATAACTTAAAAGTTCAATTAGGATATTCGGATAGCAACTTACATGCCATTGCATAACGTTCCTTAACCTTAAAGATTCATTATCAAATCAAAAAAGATTTCTTTTCCACCGATTGCATACAAGCTCGATAGCGTCTTTAAGTTGCACTCCCACTCCACAAACTTTCGTTGCACACAGAAAGTGATGTTTAAAATTTTACGAGCCTTCCACAGCCGAGCGCTGTACACTTCCCTTTGCACTCTATTATTATCATTGCATCAGCAGTGTGGCTGCAACGGATGGCTTTTGGTTGGTCGCCCACAACACGGGCCAATGGGCCGGTGTGCATGTCCTTGTCGTTATTTGCGATGAGCATTATCTTGCAAGTGTTTGCAAACGGCTACGAGGTGCAGGCAGACGATTCATGAATGCAATGTAGCTTCTGTTGATGCATATGTATATCTGAACGTGTCCTTTCCGTATATCGTGCAGCCACGGACTACGGGCTAGATGTCAACCACAATGCCGCAAAGCAGCAGATGGAAGTGGACTGCCGTGCTGAAGGGATAGAGGAAGAAGCAAAAAAACCACACCGCACGCCCAAACGTTTTTCCACCGCCCCTCCGTCGACCGGCACCGCCAACGAGACCTCGTCCTTCGATGTGTCACTGTGTGCGTGTGTATGGTGTGGGTGCATGCAACCATCAGTTCACTATCGGAGGACTACTTCCACACACCGACAGTCATTGATTGAGCCCTCGGATTCACCTTCACGCCATTCCACGCCGAGCCCCAACTGCAGTGACGGTGGTCCGGTTTCTTAGACGCCGCCTCAGACATCAGACCGTAGTGTGGGGAAATCCTTGCGCCACCGATACGCCGAGGGTGATAGGAACTAGCAGCAATGTCCGCCCGTACGAAGCGCATAAAGAAGACGTCCTGGGGCGCACGGGAGCGGGCGGGCATGAGCTTCCTGATTGTCGTGGCGTTCTTCGCCGTCTTCGGGCTCATCATACTGACGGAGGTTCTAATGATTGACGATCGGGGCCGGGCGGGTAGTATCATCGTACGGCACGGCAGCAATGGCGGCCGGTTCGGTGAATCCGTTCCGGACTATGACGATGTGAAGGTAAGCTGACGCTAAATTATTCCGCAAGCGTGGGAAGGCGTAATAAGATAGCGGACGAACCGAGCTAAATGAGCCGGTAGTGGCACGGTATTAGAGGAAACAATCGACACTAACCCATTGCTTCCCGATGCTCGTTCGTATCGGTTTTCTGACATTGCCGCACATGCTCCACAGGACGACTATCTGGACGATACGGGAATCTTTGTGCGGGAGACCAAATACGGCGGTGCAGCAGTGAAGAACATTCTGAAGAATCAAAAAGGTATAATGCTTTGCGCCGCGCCTTGGCTTTAGGGGAGATTGTCGATTCTGTTGTATGCCTTGGTAGAACCTCTTTTTATAATTTTATCTTTGATCTCAATTAAATAATAGCCGTTAATAAGTAATTTTTAAATCACAAAACCGTATAAGTTAACACCAAACCACTCCAAGTTCGACAACCGCATGTTAGCAAAGCTTGTATGGCTTGTTCCCGGCTGGCCCTGTGCACCTTTTCTCGTACTCTCACCGTGCAATAGTTGCGTAGTTATTCCTATTTGTGAATGGTTGTACTTTTCTCCTATCAACTCCGAAGATCTGAAAAACTCTATTGGCATATCCGTGCTAACAGATCCGGCCGAGCCGCGGAATCCTCCCGTTGTGCCTTGGGGCCAGATGTTGCCGTCAAAGATCGAGCAAACGTTGCCCCGCTTTCCAGCCGACATGAAACCAACTGACGGCTCGTGGGAGATAGTCAACGGTACCAGGTAATTGCATTGGATGGAAATGCATTTGCGTGATAGCGCGGCTACCGACTCACCTGTCTCACTCCGCGTTTCCCTTCTGACAGGTACAAGTTTTTCGTGTTTTCCGCGTTCTACGATCGGCGCGACGGTAAGCTGGTGCGTGTTATCGGGGCCACCAAAACGCGTGGCCCGGAAAAAGTGTGGTGCCGGTTTTGGTACCAAACTGGGGTGAACAGTACGAAATATCGATCGGCATCGGTGATGGCACGGGTGAAGGTGAGCCACTGGAAGTTTTTGCAGTGCGTTAGTGACTTGGCAACGAATAATGTGTGTGTGTTTTTTTATTCTTTCTTCTGCTCGCGCTTGTCTGCTTTGTGTGTCGGTTTCTTCCTTCGCTTACGATGTAGATCATCCGTGAGAACTGGAATCTGAAGTACAGCGCCTGCTTTATCCTGTGTCCCATTAGAGGACCGTACCCAGAAATTCCACATGCTGTGAGCGTGGTTAGCAAGATAAGAGCGGCACCGGGTAATGTACTTATGCTGCGGAATACTGACAACGTAAGTGTGTTTTTTTTGTGTGTGAAAATGCCAAGACTCGTTACGTTCGATAGCTAATTATGTTCTTTGAAACTCTAATGAACAAGATCCGACTTACATGTATGTTTAACTTTTCTATTCATTAAAATTGACTTTTTCTCTTGGTAATTACGATTTAGGATCCCGATTTTACGAATCGAACGTTTAGCAACATACCCAACAGCATCGGGGTGTGCGTGAAACCCTTACACTTTAACTATGATCAGGTAATACAGATCACCATAATGACTTTTCAGGGATATAAAAAGAGTGTGTGCATTGTACATGATTCATTGGCATATTACAGGCGCTGTATTTGCTAGAGTTTCTCGAACTCAATAACTTACTAGGTGTAAGTCATTTTACCTTCTACAATCACACAATCGGACCGAAAGCGTCCTGTGTGTTGCAGCACTACGTAAACGGCGATCTGCCACAGCACATCGCACCGTATGAAGACGCTAGCCCGCCAAAGGCTCCTAACAGTTCATCGCTCGATACGACCGATGTTCCCTATCGTATGCCTACCAAATACAATGAAGACAATACTGCACTACTAAAGCCAAAAATCACTGTAAATATATTGCCATGGAATTTACGAATGCGCTCGCAAAAGGAGATACGTACCGAGGGGCTATTCGCTTCGCTCAATGACTGCCTGTATCGCAGTATGTACAGGTGTGTACCGTGTCACCGTGTTATCCCGGTCCTGGCGCTGTGGCTCATGAAAACTGTTTTCCCTTTTTGCAGATACTCACATGTTGCTTTGATTGACTTGGACGAGTTTATCATACCGCACCATAATGACACTTTGATCGATCTCATCACGTAAGTGGCCCCCCGAAGTATGCACACTCCATCTGCCTTTGAAGCGGTGCTTCGGAATAGAACGCTATTGAGAGATCCTTGAGATGCTGCTTATACCAATAATTATTTGCTTTGTTTTCTTTCCACTCTTTTCGCTACGCCGTACATGACCGGTAGATGGTTGTCGAAGCGCATCAACAACCGCAACACGGGAGCTTACTCTTTCCAGAATGCATTTTTCTATCTGCAATTTGCCGACGATGAGCTCATGTACAAGGGACCCGAAACGCAGACCAATCTGCGGGCGGCATTGACGACACAGCGTAAAACACGCCGGAGATCGAAATTACATCCACAGAAGCAGCGTTCGAAGTACATTTGCAAACCGGAAGCCGTCATCGAGGCGGGAAATCACTTCGTTTGGGAGTTCTGTCCGGGTCGAGGTTCCTTGAACGTGCCCGCAGATGCAGCTATTTTGCATCATTATCGGGTAAGCTCAAGAACAGTAGCGTTGGTATTGTTTTGGGTGAATTTACAATACTTTCTTTTGCAGGTGTGTGAGTTCGGAGGAGACGACTGCATAAAAACACCTTCACTAGTAGATCGCACTGCACATCGCTACTCAAAGCGATTGCTCGATAGGGTCGGAACGGTGTACAACTATCTGAAGGACACATGCAACCTACAGGACATCCCGAGGGCACCGACGAAGCCCCCACCAACACGCAAGAAAGAGCTCAAAATACGAATTCCACTGAAACCGGATGGTGATAAGAAAGTAACTGCAATGAGCAAATCCCAACCGAATGGAGCGAGTGATGCATCGCAAGGACCTGCAACGGTTCCAATAGAAGTGATCCTCAAGACGCGTTGAAAAGGAAACAGTGCGTAACACGTGTAGAAGTAACATTCTTTTGTTTGACTTAGAATTATTTTGTAACAGCTTCATCACTTTCTACAAATTAATTAGCTACGGAAAAGGTAGTTAAACTAAGTGCGACAATTTTTCAAACAAAACCTTCAACCAATCGTACATCCTTTGAGGAGGAATCAAGAGTGTAAAAAGGGAAAAGTAAAAGTGTACGAAGCATATTCACAAACATTGGTCTATTGGTTGATAGGGTTAGTGACGCAGGGTAAACAAACAAACTTATGTGGACTTTCTTAGCTTTCCAAACTGCAGTTGCTGAATATATTTGATGATTTATGTAGTCGAGCTGGAGCATATTCTAATATGATTAACAAGATTCTAATGAATACTCAACCACAAAAACTTTACCCGTTATTTAGACGTTTCCTTTTCCAGTTAGTCATTTACAGTCAGAATGTGTAGGTTAGTTAGCCTGGAGTGTGCAATCACGTCACAGGAGCGTATACTCTGGTTTGATTTTAAAACCTGTTCCGATTTAGCTGTGTCGGAGTGAATGAAAACCCTGCAGCGAAGCAGTTAAGAAGCATAGAAGCAGCAACAATTTTCGAATTCTTCCATTCGTCACCGTTCGCCGTATTGGACTGATCGCAATTTACGAGCATCCAGCACACATGCTATTAGTGCAGCAGATCGTAGTACAGCGGCCAACCAGCACGTTGTAAGAGCTACTAGCAGCAAAAAGTAATGACGATAAACGATAACTAAACGCAGCGACAGAGTCTTAGAACATCGCATATCAGCATAAAGGAAGGAACTCAACACAAGTATTCATATTTCTTTTCTAAACCTACCGAAGATTACATGGGCTCATTGTTCAGACGCACAAAACAAGATGGATGGTCGGTAACCAGGTGTATAGTTTCGACAGATGAAATAGTCCGGTAGATTTAACGCTTCAGTATCTAATCTACGCGAAATGGACGAAAGATAAAACTATTCAGCTTCGATAGCAGATAGCCGACAGTGTCTCACACATTCATAAGCGTTGGTGCGTTTCAATTCGTTGCGTTTGCGTTGCGACTTTCGTAAGCCTATTATGATAGCCATATGCAATTCAGTGTAATAATTCGACCTACCAGGCGCGGTTCTTAGATTTCTTTGTACCGGATTTTAATTGACTCAGCAAAATATGTATCATACTCATGGCGAAGGATTGAAATCATGGACCGCAACAGGAGCGAAGAGAGCAAATCAAATGGGTGGGATGGAATGTAACGGGATATAATAAAGAAAGGAAAAAGGACATATTTTACAAAACATTTTTTCCGTGAGTTTATGTTTTCAATGCACAGACAAGAATATAACAAAGAAACATTTTTTTTCTTTTACGAATGTTTTCAGTGAATTGGATGTATTTTGGGGTACGGAATGACAATTCACCTACTTGAGGAGGTAGTCTACTGATTAGAATAGAAGAAGTTACATAAATGGGAAAATACTATGCAGTTTTTATACATTTTTTGCTTTCCATCATTTACTTACTTACTTATCAGGCGCTACAACCGCTTCGCGGTCTTGGCCTGCTGCAACAATCCTCGATACCGCTTTCCATCACAGGTCCTGCCAATCCCCTTTCACTTCACGTGTGATGGACAGATAGGTGCATCATCCTTAACAAGTCTTTCAATATTGATTCGTGGGTCAAAATCGATCATACACTTAGAGTTTTTCATCAGCTCCTCAATTTTTACCTGTCTTTTTCTACACTTATGCTTATAGTTCTAGAAAACGACTTCGAAGAGAAACACTGTCAAGGAAAATCTCTTATTTGCATTACTGGATTTCTTACTCCATGCATGTAAGAACAATGATCAAACTTCGACAACAATGAGCATCACATTAGGCACGCGTAACAGAGGAGTCAATCGGAGGAGTTTTTGGAGCAAGTCACCGAAGCTCTAGTAGCGCATGATAAACAAGGAAGTTACCGTTTCACATTACTATGAAACATGATTTTCCGTCATCTGTCACTCTTCAAATCTCTTGCCGACCGTTCTTCCGTGAGCAGGAATGATTTTGAAAAAGACTAGACTTACGCCTACTTCAAAGTCCAATATCTTATTGAGATGGAGTCCCCTGGTGTTTTGTTCCGACGCTCGTTCTTATACACCAAAGCTCTTTTGGCGATCAGAACTTGTTTTAGGGGTGAAAATAAAAATTATTCAATGAGATACGTTGGCATGGAGCGGCACGGTGGGATAGTGGTATCGGCGCTGGTGTCTCACACGACAGACCGGGACCCAAATCCCATCCGGACCGCTCCCTAGTAGCAGTGATTGACAACCCTGCTACGTGGTAATATAAGTCTAATACGGCCAAGGCCGTCATACAAAAAAAAAGATACGCTGGCACAAGTACCAGAAGTGTTGGCCTTCTTTTAGTGGTCACTCGACCATATTTACATTTATATGGTAAGTATGGCTTTTTAGTAGTTAAGATAAGAAAAATATTCCGATCGATACACCAAGTAACAAACTTTCTTTCAGCCCTACGGTCGATATATATATAAAATAAGCAAGAAATCTCTCGAGAGAGTGATAGTATGCTGCAGCTTTTTAATAGAAATAATATCACAAACTTCGGTGACGTTACAACTCATAAACTGGAAAGACTATAAAACCTTTAGCAATTCGTATAACGCATTGAGGTTTAACGTTACCGCTAACAAGTGGGAGTAGCTGGTGTAATCATCTCACTGCTAGGCTTTATTGGGCACATTCAACACGTGGCTACGTAAAAACTGATTTCGACAGCCTGCATTCCCACAGGAATACCTCGGCTCACCTCATCAAGCGGTGGCAAGCTGTTTACACACATTTTGCTGGGATTGGACAGATTTGACAAAGAATTTAAGTACATGGAGACATGGAGAAGGGACAGTAAAACCAGTGAAGTTATAAAGGGTCATGAAACACAAGATTTTTTGAGTTAATATAGCACAAAATACAATTCAGAATAATGAGCACTTGTAGTACACAAAATGCTGTCTTCATACTGTATAATGGCATCAACGATATGGATATGCTTTACGCCGTTATATTAATTTGCACTTGCATTACGCTGTTAAATCTGGCACGCGAATCATGCATACCCAACATATTTGGTTTGGTATATCATGATTCGTAATGATGAATAAGTAAACGCTTACCAACACATCACCGAAAGCCACGTGGCTTTTGTATCAACAAATCCGTAGTACGCATCCCCACTGTGTGCTATTTACTGTGCGGAGCATTTGCTCTTTCATACTCCCCGTGTACTGTACGCCATTTTCCAACTCTCACGGTTCTCCATCGGACAAATTCTCTCTAGAAGCTCTCCTAGTTTCTCGCACGGAGGATGTCCTTTTTGACACGATCTATTCTGCACGATGACTGTACTGCCCTCAGTCAGTAAGCGGCATTCGGAAAGATTGTACAATTTTCCCGAGCTTACGTATATCAGCGGACGGTGCTGAAGGATTGCTCCAGAGTGCTATCATTTGTTGTGAGAATCCTTTTAAGTTAGTGCAAGTGAGAAGCTTGAAAGCAGTTATCCTTTATCTGGCGTTTAATTGCGTTTGAAACAGTTAGTTTGTTGATTATTGTGAACCTGATAATAGGTGCTGTTTCCTGAGAAATCGTTCCCCGTTATATAAAGCCAGTGCCAGTCAACAACAGCTGATAAACTGGCGATGCACAGCAGAAGCCGATTTGGGTCGGGCTGTAGCATGTCTACTGGTCGTTGAGACGTTATTCTACAGCCAATGCGTCTGCTATCGATCGATCGGTGCCATCATCTTGTAGTCCCGTTCTACCGACTGACAGCGAAGTCGTCCTGTGAGTGGAAGCAATAACTCCCGACGGAGCGATGGTACTAAATTGGGGTTATGTGTTGGAGATGCTAGTTTCAAAATTACTTAATAACCTATTGCTTGTTCGGTGAATTGTTGATGAATTTCAACATGCTTTTGTTTCTACTACGTAAATCGGTCTCTTTACTTGCTTTCTGGGTTATTTGTATATAAATAAAGTGTTTTATGTTAAGTTTGAGAGAGCGTTACGTTCAATAAGTAGTCATTAATTATGTTTAACCGTTCTAAACCGTTAGCTCTATCGAATCCGAGGCAGTAATCACTGCAAGTTTATCAATAATTATTGGCTATGTTTTGATTGGTGTACGAGTTATTGCTGGTGTGCAGTGGTGATTGTGTAGTTGCCTGCTGCTAGCTGGTCGAAGCAGTACGTGCGAGTTCGCGGTGTTTTCAGAGTTATGTGTGCTGATAAGTTTGTTACCTCCAAGTCTCAGCATGTGCGAAAGTGATAATCGAATGTGCCGAGTGTACAGTGAAGAAGTAAATCCGCTTTAATAATCGACTCAACAAACGTTACGTCACTTTAGGATCGTGTCGAAAGCGCCGCCCGAATAAAAATAACATCAGCAACAAGTGAAAGGTAAATGTCATTTATCATTGAAACGTATCTGGCCCTTGGGGGTGATTTTGTATGTAAATTTTCGCCCGTTTCAATTGTACGCGGAAGGATTACGATTTGCGCGAAAACATCGTACTCGATTGTCATAATCCCAGAAGGGATTGCACGGTATAGTAATAGCGATAAATGTGATGTTTCTATTGGTGAATGAGAAACAATCGTATTACAGATAATGGTGAGCTGCTGATATGGAGTTTCCTTTGTAATTTAATGCACCAGGCGATGATGAATGTTGCTGGCGCATTAATGCGGAGAATTTATTTCATCTATTTAACACCCGTTCCAAGGTTTATGCGTTACTGATAAGAATGTGTTTGTGCTGTATAAAATAAAAACTGTTGTGTTCCATTTAAAAATAATAAACTAGTATAATTTATAAATGTTTCAATGCCATCATTCACGAATAAAAAAAAAGGGTAAGAAAGAGGAATGCAACAAGCAAATAGCTACAATAACAAAAAGCAATTAAATATTGCAGTATCGTCCAGCAAAATAGTACCAGAGTAGAAGTAAGTGTGCAATCGATACAACACACTACACCGTGGAAACTTATTGCACCATTGCGCTTCAGTTGCATCCCCTTTTGAGTTTTCCTTCCACTCCGGTGTAGTAGCATTCCGTGGGGTCGTTTGAAGTTTTGCAATCCGTACCAAGGACTTCAAAGGAGTTTCTTGTGCTTTGGTTTTGTTTCCACTTCAACTAACGTCTCATGCATCGGTTAATGTCGCTTACCGCAGCGACTCATGCGTTGCACTTGTACGGTCACTCTGGATTGAATAAAAATATTTTCCTAAGTAACAAATTTTCCTAAGTCCACAATTTACAAGGACATTACAGAAAAATGCGTTGACAGTATTGAATATTTTCTAAAATGAAGGACTATGCAAATATACCATCATTTTCAATACAGCACAATTAGCTCATAAACAGTATATTCCAGTTTAGGTCACGGTTATCTCCTCCATTGAGCTAACATGTATTTTGTTAATGATAACTTGTATAATATACCATTACATGAATAATAACAAAAGCCCAAGCCGAACCGCGGAGTGTTGAATGTTGTGGAATGATGAATGTAATCATTAGCACCAAATATCCTTCCTTTTGATTTAATGAATTTTTTTGATTAAATTTTCATCATTCAATCAAACTCCATATCACTCGATGATTTGTTCACATCCAATACCTGTGGTACCATCTCTCGAAAGAAAAAAAATACAAATACATTTTTATTTGAAATCCTCTGACAATATTTATTTCTTAGCAAGTCCCGCGACATAATCATAATTCTGCTTAGCAATCGGAACAGTGTGAATGTTATTCATGGTGTGTGAATTTTTGCGTTTCCATCGGTTGTACACAACCGCACCGCGGTGCCATTGTGTTCATGTGCTTTCGAAAATCGAAAAGCTCAACCGCACCTCCAGGCACGCTACCGAGTTCTTGGGAGCGGGTTGCATGGGAAAGAGTTTTCCTGCAGCTCACACCGAAACCCTTGAGGGATACGGTTGCGAAGTGGCAAAAGGCACTAGGCTAACCGAAGTACGTTCAGCCTTCTTTTCACGAGGTGCTTTTAAACATGAATAATGTTTAGTTTATTTCAGCAATGTATTGCATTATTTATGATTCATATACGTTAACTCGCATGCTCGTACGTATTGTCGGTATATAACGCTCGTAGGCACGTCTTTTCCCTGAATGTCGCTGGCGATAGCAAACGTTTTTCCGCTAGAGCGTACAATGGTGGGGCGAACCAAAGCAAAGCGAATGGCTGCCTACGCTGAAGACGTACACTTTGGCTGAAGAAGTGCTGGGTGTTGTTGAACTTTTTGTTAACAAAACATATTGTGCTGGAGATGAAAACTGGGGGAATTCCACACAAATCTGCACATCAACAATATTAAAACTTTATTAACTACTAGCTATGGGAAAAGTGCATGAGTTGAACATAAGTTTGTGAGAAAATAATGGTGGCGATGATTTCGAAGGATTTGGATCTTTGATTGCTAATGCTTTGCGATTGGATTGATGAAACTAATTTGTATTCGTATGGAATGATTACAGAAAAATTATCATATAATCATAGAGTTATTAAATAATGTTCTTGAAGGTTATATTCCATGCAATCCATATGGTTTAGTAATTTATTTTTAAATTACTAATTATTTTATATGTAGTTATTAAATGACAAGACCAGAGGGTTTGTACTCCAGACCGATCCAGACCTATCCAGACCGTTCCTCCTTAGTGAGGACTGATTATGCAACTACATGGTATTAAAAATTCTATTAAACCTTTAAATGGCCGGCATGAGCGGCTTACACCATGGGAAGAAGAATGATAGTGACAATAAAATTAAAAACAAGGATAAATACTCAATTAATATGATTTTATTCAATAAATAATTCGTTAGTACCTCCTCGAAAGCATGACTCCCCTTTGTTTAGCCATTACAAATCAAAAGTTAACCTTGTCTTTTTTTTTAGCGAGAGTGCTCCTCTGAAAACCCTCTGAAAATGAATGTTGTCCAGGTGCAATTATTTCAGAAACTCCGAACGCTGTGCTATTTGGGGCAGAAAGAAGAAGTGAAACTGCAAGTGAAGCTCATCCGTTTCGTCGATTTATTCGGCGGATAACTGGGCTACAATTTGCTGCGGAATAAACAACTGGTTATTGTTTTATTTATTTGCTGCAATTGGTAGGAATATTTGTTGCTAACGCGTACATTGCTGGCTCGCAAAAGGATAAAGCATAAAACCTGAATGCCCTCGAAATTTCGGTACAGAATGCAATGCGAAAGTACTACCCGACCTCAACCCACCTCATCCTGCACGGCGCCAGCCCGCAAAATGTTTGCCTGCAGTTGGAAAAACATTCAACTCTTCGCTTCGGCATCCGGTTAAGTTTTTTGGGAATTTAAGCTTTTTTTTAAGCGCACGAGTTGGGGCACATTTTGAGCATAGTCCATTCTGAACCGACAATCCGCTCGGTTCCGCTAGCCGGACCCCGGAGTCATCAGCACCGGGTAATCCGAGACCCTTGCAATGACCTATCACGTTGTCCCGCTAATGGCCGGTGGCCGAGAGCGTGGACGTAGTGCCGCCGGTATAAAGCCACAAACAGGATTGCTGTTCCGGGTGTGTTGAGATTATGTTGTGTTTGTGTGATGCCAACTAAGACTGAGCTCGTGGCTCGGCCGCCATGCTGTCCCGCCCTGCTAGCCGAACTGCTCGTCTGTAACCGGAACCGGAAGGGATTGGGATTGTTTTGTTCAACTATTTGGCAACGCCAACCCATACGAACGTCAATGTATACGCTTGCGCATGTGTATGTGCTTGACAATAGCGGTTATTCGGTGCAATAACACGGTAGGATTGATAACGAACTGAAAATCCGGTTAAAATCCCACCGAACACCGTCGTCCGCTGGTCGGTTCGGTTGAGTCACAAAACGCATCCTAGTCCAAGCCGAAAATCGACCCTCCAACCCAACCAAGTGAACCTGTATCCCGAGGGATACCGCGAGTATGCTGGACGAGCATCACCATATCACAGAGGACTGCAGCGGCTCCTGTTGACAGTTGACGATAACTGAACCCATTTCGGTGGAGCCCATTTGATTCAATTCAACTCGTACCGGGCAATGGGCTCATTATTGCTGAGGTTCGCAATTCTCGCATAGCATGATGCTGCGATGTTGTTTAAATTTATTAAAGTGACTTCTATTATACTCCTCTCACGGCAGCTATTCGTGCATGAAGGTATTATATAGACAATTTCACTGGTGCTATCGAAACAATTATTGCCTGCCAGCTTATACGCATTCCGAATAAATGATTTTTCATACCATTAGATATAAGCAGGGAGGATTCATACAAATGTGCTCATTATACGCGACTTGATTGTCTATCGTGAGTAAAGCCTTAAACATTGCCTTTCAAATAGATCCTTTCGTGTGCAGCATTATTTAGAAGAGTCTGATTATTAATTTTCCGTTAAAATTTGCGTGACATTTAATGGTACTTCTACTGCGATATTATTAATAATCTAGTTTAGGTTACGATATTTAAATTTATTTCTAAAATACTTTTATCAATATTTTTCCATAAATAGTGCATAACAAACATATTAAAGCTTCAACATATTTTTTAGTACACGGTTACATGTACGGGATATGACTGATTAGTTCTAGCAAAATACTTAATAACCAACCGTTTCCGTCCTATTGTAAAAGGCAGTGGAGGAATTCTGAAGAATTGGTAAATACATTCATAGGGCAATCATTGTATTGTTTCCAAGCCATCAAATAATGTTTTCGAAACGAGCGTCACTATGTAACTAAAATGTTGAGAAAAGCCTCTGCGGATGTGGGGTTTTGCTGGTAAAGTACTTAATAGTTTTGAATTGGACGATAAATTCAGATTTCTAGGAAAATTTTAAGTTTCACTAGCTGTAGACATCTTTTTTTATACACTTCTATATGTCTTATTTTTCCTGGATAACGGCATAGTATAAGTGTAAATCTATATATGTGTTCTGCACTTGTATAATAAATATTAGCTTTAAGTCCTGAAGTCCTTGAGTGTGCAAGTAACCAACTAGCGGTTAGAATGAACAGCACGCAGATAAGCACGTAGCGTTACTAA
>KB663688.1:278596-303114 GCA_000349025.1 Anopheles minimus
CAATTTACCCACAATAGGATAGTCAATTCTCCGTACGGGGGAACGATCCAGATGGGATTCGATCCCCGGTAATGCCGTATTAAAATCTCCTTGGCCTGATGATAATTCATTACTTACTTTAAAATAAACAACGAAACGGAAAAGACACGGTAGATTTTTCTTTTTTATGGATCAAATATTTTTAAATATTGATTTTTTTTTTGCGGTGGTAGCAATGTTATCTGAAAAGTTGTTATTTATTAATTTATTTATATTAGTTTGACGGCACATGAAAATTAGTTGCTGCATCAAACATATTAAGAAATCGCTTGCCTAGTAGGAGGAAATAGTGGAAGATGGACCCTGTGGGAAAGATGGCCACTTCTTATAAATTATGGATAAGAGTGTTTGATTCATTTAGCTGAAGTTATCTTTTACTATTCAGCTGTTATTTTTGATCAAAAAAAGATGCCAACAAATCGGGTAGGCTCGGTGCTATAGTGGCATAATACAGGTCTTTCACACGACAGGACCGGTATTAAATTTCCATCAAAATTGTTCCATCATAGCAAGGATTTTGATATCCAGAAATTTACCTAATTAATGTTTAGGTGTCCATCTTTACCTACTTTCTCCCATATCTTGTATTATGTTAACAAATTAATAATAGAGTTGTAGTTTTTCGTAGGTTCAGGTCTTTCACCGGACCAGACCGGTTAAAAATTCCATTTTACCTTACTTCCCGTACGCAGGACTGACCATTCTGTTTTGGGTAAATATTAGTAAGCGAATCTAGAGATGGGAGACCAAAACTCTAAAGAATGTAGTGCCACAAACGAAGAAGTTTCTGACTCAAACTCAGTATGTTTGTGTTTCAAACAAATCGTTGCTGAAGACTGACAAAAAATGAAGTCTTAAATGGCAATGGAGCATTTCGAGGGCAACCGTTTGATACATTTCCCCCGTGGCACGTTATGCTTACCGTTCTAGGTAGAATGTTCTAAAAGCATTGTATTGTAAAGGTATCCATAAGCCTTATCGAAAATAGCGGGTGTATTGATTTCGCTCGAGTTTGAGGTGAATGTTGGAAACAATAAACAATCCCAGCATCCTTTTAGGGCAGATTTTGAACTAATCGCACCTTCCAGGAAACACGGTACGGGGTTTTCATTCAAGCGTAGGTAAAAGTAACGGAGAAACTTATTTTTAGTATAGTTTTAAACTGTTTAATTGTCTTAGTTCGTTGAAATAGTGGTATAGATAAATTTTATGACTTTTCACAATGGAGTTCAACGTTACATATGTTTTCATGTGCAGACAAATTGTACTTCCAAGCTAAATAGTGCGTGAATAAAAAATCAATGATAAATGTTGTTGCTACTTACTTTATTAGTATTATGCGGAAGCACTGTTCTACGATCGGTTGTGTGAAATGGGATGCACCATGGTTTAGCTTTTAGGGATCTTTTCTTCTTTTCAATCATACATTTTTATCACTCGTCTGTTTATGGTGTGAAATACGGTTTTATAGCGGCGTTTTTTCTTATTTTTACTTTCCATTTATCTACCCATTCTCTGGTGTGCCATACCCGTACGCCAGTGTGTATGCTAGAGAAAATCGACGGATGGAAACCCATAACCGTTTGCGGGTTTCGGTTCCGTAAGATGGATGGCATTTCCAGCCAGGTTCTATGGGTGATGCTTTTTCCCCAAGCCTTAAGGGGATTTTCCAACTCGTCCCTTCCAGTGTGGGCGAGTAAAGCCAGGGTCGATGGGCTGTGGGTGCGAGTGTTAAAGGGTCTAAACTCTGGTTTGGTGCTGCTTAAATCGTGGGGTGTTTTTTTTTACGAAACACATTCCACCAAACGGTTGAATTCAGTTATGAAATGAAGTCAGCCAGTACATGCCAGAATCCGATCGGATGTGGTGAAGCTGTCGTGAAGATTGGTGAACACGCGCATACATGTTTGCGCCCTTACGAGAGCGTGTATGTGTTTAAGTAAATAATCACAATCCATGGCTTTCGGGGCATATTGAATTTTTCGTGCACGGATCGTTTGCAAGAGGTTACCGTCTGTCTTCCCGCACGGGTACTTGGAGAGAATCTAGCAGAAACCGTTGATCTTGTCGCGACATCATCATCATCCACAGTAGAAGTGGAAGCCCGTGGGCAGATCATATCTTCGCGGTTGAATTCGCCGAGCATCCGCTTGGCCACGCGATTGGGCAGACAACATATGTAATGTAATAATTCTAACTCGTTGGAGAAAGCATGCCGTTTCGGAATGGGCATGAAAAAAAAAGCCAATGAGAGCACATATGAAACATTGAGAGTCTCGCATTGGAGCACGACGTGATGTGAACAATTGTAAAGACAGTTTACCCGCCCGGGGAACCTATTTTTATGCGTACCGGTCTTGTTTGCGCAAGACGCGTAGTACTTCTATCGTTTTATTTATTTGTACGCTTTTGTTTAAACGAACGTCATTTGTTTCTGACGCTGAAGGGTACTGTACGTTGTTCCTACAATATTCATTTGCCGGTATACATCAGCTTTTTCCAAATTATTCTTAAAACATGCTTGAAACAAGCTAATATGAACATTTATACGCTCTTTCCCTATAATGTTATTTTGTAGGGTATGTTATAAAAAAGAAACATAAATAAAAACTTTTGTTAAAAAGTCAATGTAATGTAATTTAAACAAAACATAAGCTAGTCTTAGGTGATGTAAGCATATACAATAAGTTAAGTTATTAAATTCACTCATTCACGAAATAAATATGAATAAACGAGATCATGATACAATGAGTTATAATGATAACAACGATGATGCAATTGTGATTGGAAATTTAATCCAAATTATCAAATGATGATGACGATTGTCCTTTTCATACGGCGCAATCTTATATATATTTTTGCATTTATAAAAAAAAACTTACTAAAACGTATGAGATTTTTCAGACGTGCAGACGCAGAACATCTAAACAAGTAATCTTATTTTCCAAAAATATTGAGTAGGTTGTACAAACTTGTGACTATGCTGGTACATGACAAATTTAGTTAAATAATTCCTAAAAGTATAAATGACACTATTTCTGATATAAACGTTCACCTGATCGGTTCCTTGCACAGTGAAACAATAGCACATTTGAATGTGCTCAGTGATGACGTTGATTATGTTATTATGCTTGAATTATGTGCAATCAAACAATGGCTTTCCGAAAGCAGCTTTCCTGCAACTGCGACGATATGGGAGAATCTAGCCATTTCTATCAAACGGTAGAGAAGACACGTCGGATATTGGGCCCATCCCACTCTATTCCACTAATGGTGTTTTCGCATCCTTCGTTGTGATTCTGATGCTACAAATTTATCAAAAGCTAATCCCCAGAAAATTGCACTCAAACTCACGCGTCTTCTTGGCGCTTTCTTGCTAGTAGGTGGAAAATGTTTAGTGTAGTGCGCTGACCACAATGGCTGTATGCGGTATGGTAGCGAAAGCACGGTTCTGCAGCGATTGCTTAACAATATGGAGAATAAATTTCACTACCGTCAACCATGAAATGCTTCTGCTGATGTACGAATAGCAGCAATGTAAGGTTGACGTGCGAACTCCATGAAGCTAATGTAGTGTGCTATCAACAATCCGTTCTAACGAGGTGTGAGTATATTACAGAATGATGCTTCGATGCCCTGAAGTTAGTTTTAGTGTTTCATGTGTAAGGTAGTGCTACGCGATTCCTTCAGGCGTAATATGTCTATATTATAGACAGAAAGGAAAGGTCCACACGGTTCCAAGGAAAGCTATCGTCTAGTGAAGGATCTGTTTGCATTGAGCTGAACTTTTGAGCAGACTATCACAGCAGAATATTAGTTCGGGTGGCTTCGTCGTGCGTAGGAATGAGAAGCATGTATTAACGAGTAAATATATTAGATTTGCATTATTGAATCATTTTATTACCACCATCCAGCATCGAGCAGCGAGTGGAGTGATAAGGAGACGCAAATGGGCGTTGTTTGCGAATAGGATGTTCGGAACAAGTAGCTTTCAGAGATTGGAGAGCTTTTCTTAGTTTTTGGTCTTTTTGCTCCGGTGTGTCACCGATCTGTTCATGCTATGTAAGTGGTAGTGTCGAAGGCACTTGGTGACAGGGAGCAGTTTCTTTTCAAATGCAGATAAGAAATATTTCGCTCCGACGATGGTAGGACGAATTTGGTTGAAGCTGCTGGCTTCAATCGTTTTACAGAAACCCTGGATGGTGTACAAGCTTTGCATACAGCTCCATGATGGCTGAGAAGAAAAGATATATTTGGAAATTTTCAAATATATTTTTCTGTGACACTGCTGCGTACAACGTTTCCATAACGTGGTTTGCTTGGGAGCTTCTGCACAGCTTCATCGTTTCGGCGGAACTAAATGTCTAGATTGTCGTTCTTCCTCGCTTCTGTCGGTAGTTCGGGCGTGTCTCGTGAAGGATAAAGTCCGGGTGGACGTTTCAAAATCTGTGTATAGGGTTCACTTTCATTGCTATGGGCACGGGAGTACCATCCCCGAATGCTGACTGACTGACAGCACAACTGTCATTCGGTGTGACAGAAACGGGTGGACCATAGAGATTCCTTTTCGTTCCATACCATTTCTTCTGTGCCGGGTGGTTGGTTATATTTTCGCTAGTGGGATTTCGAGGAAACATGAACTCGCTCAAGGGCAACGAAAAGTGAGTGGACCTCGAACTCCGGGGACGCTACTTCGCCGGAAGATGATGGCTTCGTTTCTCAGGACGTTGATTTTTGGTCGGTTGCATGGTTCGGTTGATGGTCGTTTGTTCGTTTCGCTAAGATCTGGCAAAGGAAGAGATTTAAGATGCGTTGAGCGTGAGGATTTGATGGTATGAAAGGTGGATCACCTACTGGATGGCTGAGAAGTCGCTGGAAAAATGTGAAACTCTAGTCTACCAGCCCCTGAGGGGTAAATATTTCGTGTTTTTCTTGATGGTTTACATTATTGTTGTTGATTTATTTTTCATACCGTTTCCGTTTTGTCTATATCATCATCGGATGCGCCAATTTCCTTGTGAGACGACTCTGTGATGTTGTATTGCATAATTTTGGGGTTTGGTTCATCTACGCTACGAAAGTTGGGAATGTGTAGTGCCAAAAAATAAAATACATTTGATGTGTCCATACAAGTCTGCGTCTACTAGTGTGTTTTTTGTCGCTCTGTTTTTGGGCTTCTATAGCCTTCAGAATTGCTACCCGGCTGCCCATGTACGGTGAAACCAAAGTTATTTCGATCCGCTCGACATCCGGAAGAAACTATTTGCTTTTTAGAATCTACTGTGTGGCACCAGAAACCACTAGATAGGAGCATGAAAACTTTCGACCGAGTTAGTTCGTTCACCTGGAAAAAAGGTGACAAAAGTAAGGACAAGGGTGACACTAAACGATGGGCCGCCAGAAAGGGGATGTGGAGCGCTTTTCCTTTGCATGCATGTGTTAGTGTTGACGATGGTTTTTCGGAGATTGTTTTGGGTGTCTTGCGATAAAAACTCCGTTTCATCCATATTATAAGGGTGCCCGATTCACCTTTTTGTCTATATGAGGAGTGTTGTCCTGTGAGTGTGATTATCACGTCTAGAATGTAACATAGGCAAACCGGCTCGAACACCAGCATGTAATGTTGGGAAAGCGGGCCGTTTTGTCGATTTGCTGCGCGCGGGTTCCAACTCTGGCAACCATTGAACAAAACCTAAACTGACCAACAACTCCCAACCAATACAAAGTCCAAGGACTTTTACTGGTCGGGTTGCTTTGGCGTGTGCTTCAGATACCAAAACCCAAAAACTTGCCTAAGCCTTGTGTTCTGAAATGTTTTCGTCAGAATCGGAACGATTATTTGCTGGAGCAAGGTTGATAATTTGTTGTTGGTTTTTCTTGTTTCGGAATGTTTTCCTGTTGTTGTTTTCGAATGCACACCGAACTCGACACATCCCTGACAGGGTTGGGAAGTGAATGGGTTGGCAGGCGCTTTTGAAAAGCACTTGAAGTTAGATGAATGCAAAAGAAAATGATTTGAAAGGCGTGATAAATTCATGAACAAAGATTGCCCACGGGATAACGAACAGATGTTGTAAACGTTTGACGTGGGCGAAAGACAGACCGTGGTTTTGATGCAGATTGGTGGTGGTCTTGGCACGATAAGAAGGAAAACTAGATTATGTAACGGGAAACAGAAGGAAGCGTATCGTTCGGACACAGCTTTGCGTGCGATGATGTCAATCTCAAAGGGATGAAGTTCGTTTATTGTAGTAGAACCGTTGAAAGATGAAGAAAAATGTTCCTGTTGCCCGAGTACCCAACATGCATCATGATCCGTGGATGAAAAACGCTGATCATTACATCTTGATCATTGTTGTTCTGGAAAAGAATTCTAGATATCTCTATAATAACCTCTGTGTCCGGTTAACAATTGAATCCGTACCAGGAAGAATGCTTATGCAATCCATTTTGAAACGGATGATGCATTTCTGCATGTCTTTCCGGAGTCGTTGGAGGAAGCAAAAAAAAAAACCTTACGTTTACTAACCCTTGCAGCTTCGCAATGCGATCCAACCACGTGACGGGACGAAGGTTAGGAGGATATTGTAATCACATCCTAACCATAAATTATAATTCCAACGGTAGAGTCGAATAAATATATTCTCAGCATATCTAACGCCATAACGAATGTACATGGTAGATTGGGCGACGGAAGCCTGGAATTTCTGTAAAGCATAGCGCGCCCGGATAGGAAAAACGAGTTAACGGAGGTAGTTTTGTCGTTGTTTTCCGTGTCGATTCGGCACGGTTGAATGAGGTTGTGCTTTGGAGGAAAAGGATGTGTGACGTGGACCAATCCCCATGTTGATAAGCTTTTGGGCTAGCATGCGAAAGCAAGCCAATTTTACTCGATTACACATCGTCTTACAGCCCTCGTGTGTTCCGGAAAGAAGCTAATCGTACCGCGTACTCTAACCCTCGGGTAATGTTGGCCGTCTTGTGCGCTCGTGTGTGGGTGATAGCTTTGGACAGTGTGGTGTGTACACTCATTCGGGTGTTTCCGGCAAACATTATGAATCATAACGGAAGCATTGTGGCGCATGTTTTTTAGGGGTGGCGAAAGGCTACTACCAGATTTTCCGATTAAACCGAGCGATGTGCAGGGGCAGTTCCGGTAGATAGTAGAATGGAAAAAAAAGGTTAGATGTGGAAAATTCGTGTCTGTGTAGGGAGGACAAAGTTCGAGTCTAACACTGGAAAACCGTGTAGTAGAGAACGATTCGATAATAATAACTTTTTTTCCGTGTTTGTCGGGGTGTGATTTTACGGTGCACCAATCGGACGCAGCTGGTTTTTGGACAATTCTTCTGGGTCGCGGTCGATGTTGGGAAAACTGAAATATGTAGTAGTCGTTGCAGTGCATGGACGAGTCGAAAGAAGATTTTGGTAGTTTTGCACATGATGCTATGTTTTGCGCCTGAACACGCCTGGTTTCGAACACGTCCGTCGAATGCGGACGAATTGTTTTACGAGAGAAAGGTCAATACAGATATCCTTATTCTGATGGACGTTTAGAGTGAAGACGTGCTTGAAGAACGTATCGAATGGAAAAGGGCACAATCGGCGCTACTCTCTCGTTCTATCTCCGAGAGCGTCTATTGCGTTAAAAAGCGATCGAATGCCACTTGCGTCGGATTACTGCTCGCATTTATACCGAACCGACTCATGCCGGTCGAAAGAACGCATGCAGAACGTGTACCGCCGCTGTTGGGAATGAGGGCGTGTGTGCGAAATCATGCCAAGTGTTAGCCGGGAAAATCGTATTTAATTCCGAACGTGTGTTCGTGTTTCAGTTCGAAGCTGTTACAGCGGGACACGGTTGTAGTAGAATTTCTTACTTATTTCTTCGAAACCTGTGTGCCAAACAGAGCCTGGACGCTAACGAGAATGTGATTGGTATCCTTCGCAGGATATTGACCGAGAGAGGAGAACAGCGGCAAATTGCCTTCGAATTTAGGCGTTTATAAGAAGAGCAAACCGTTTAACTGCTTTGACGGATTCGAGTGGGTTAGGCACTTGTTTCACTCGTTCCATGGCTGAGCGTAACAATGTTAAACGATCAAGTCATTTGCGGTCATGGCTAATGTTTCGTTCGCACACCGACTATTTTACTCGGATTGCAAATAAAACTTATTAAGGTATGCTGCTATTTTTATAGTCAAAAATGCTTATCGGTGGAGCCGTATGCAGGGGGTTTCGTTTTGTTATCGCGAAATAATGTTCTTTTTTTTCAATAAAAATGGAGAGAGCTAGCTAATGCGAAAGCATGAGTTCGTGGTAATCAGAAATTCATGATTTCTTCCGCAAATTTCACGACAATTAATTAACATGCTTCGGATTATCAAACTTGGTTCATAATTCGTTGCCATGTGAAGGATATTTTCAGACTGCTATTAGGTCACATGGAAGTAACTTATAATATATGTATCCTTTTTATTACTTTTAGAGGGTAACCCGGTGGGGTTGGTGTTACTGGTGCCTTGTTTCATTAAAATCCCATTCGGGACGATTTCTGGTAGGAATGATTTGCTATTCGATTACGCGGCAGGAATAAGTCTAGTAGTTAAGAAATAGCAGGCATGAGCTGTTAGGTAATTACGCCACAAAGTGTTTTTTTTTCGTCCTCAAATGCAATCAAATGCACAGTAGCTTCCGACGATTATTGCACTTTTGGTCACCGATCATATCATTTGCCACGTTTATTGATAATACAATGAAAGATAAGTGCAAGCACTCTTTCTGGTATGTAGAATCATAGAAATGTATGTCAGTAATAAGAATAGTTTAATTTATAAGCTCTGAATCAAAATCTGTCACCTGATTCTGAATCTGTTACTCACTCATTCGAGATCGATTGATAAAAGATAGGCTAAGCTAATGCTTTGACTGGTATTTTGCGTGTTGGTTCACACACAGTCTACACTGACCAGTGCCATTCTTTTGCGTTGATTGGAGATGTTACTCGGCGTAATTAGTGAATGAGTTAAAACGCTGAAGAATGATAAATTCATATTTTTCCTTAAGATTAGCTCATTTAATCTCTTAATTATGCAGTCTGCACTTCTTTTGGTCCAATAGCTGTGTCGGTTTGTAGTGTCTACAATGCATTTTTAATAATGCATAAAACAGATATTAAGGAACAAGGTGGATATCAGAGCAATTTACTGTAAAACGGCCAGGCCGCATAATACTTTTTTACCGCGTCGCAGGATAGTCAGTCTCTGCCACCGGGGTATGATCCAGAAGGGGTTTTGGCACCGGTTCTGTCGTGTGAAAGAGCCGCACCGTTACCATTATCATATTGAACCGCCTCCTTGCATGAATTTCCAGTGTTGCTCTTCTTTGTACACACTGTAATTCTTAGCAGAATAGAACAAATTTTCTTATCGGTGTTCTGTACTCTGTACTTTACCTGTCAGCATGATGATTTGTATGTAGCATTTGCTTTGTAATTGTGTTCTTATTGTTGTTAGTATGAGAACTTACAACTACTTATGGTTACTTTGGAATTTTATCTACGTACAACCAAGCAAGGGATTCAGCAGGATCGAACAAGTTACCCACTTAGTTGAACTCAGTAACGCGCGCATCCAAGGACTGGCTTGATAGAATCGCATGTCAGGCAAAGCGATGAACAGAGGAGGGTGAATGATGAATAATGTTCACAAATAATTAATACCAATGTTAATTAAAGCAAAATATTAACGTCAAATATGGAATAAGCGAAACAATATGAACGTCAAATAAGGAATTTTCTGGGATGAAAATGATTACCCCACAATAATACTATCCCGTAGTTTGCTTACATAATGGAAGATAATAATCATAATAGATAACGATAAAAAAACGAGCACCACAAGAAAACGGTAGAAACGTGTTGCGCTGTTAAGCGTGTGCAGGTTAACTGGAAATGCATCTCATTATGCTTGAATGCTTTCTTTCATACCAGCATCCCAAGAAATTAGCGGAAATTTTCATGCTAAACATCTCATTCATTATCCTGCTCGATTGTCTTGCGGTATGAATCAGTATGAAGATAAACCAGTCCGAATAGCCGTTTGTACGTCGCCACGAGTTTCCGCTTGGTTTGTTGAGCTGGCTGTGATGGCGTGGAAGGAAGAAGGAAAAGCATAACATATTTTCCCCATTAATCATCTCTCTGTGTCGGTGTTTTCACCATTTAGTTGCTTGCGACTCTTGCTCAGTTTGTCTCATCGTGGTTCGTCGCATCCTATGCATCCGTTTTTTTTTTATACCCTTCAGTTTTTCACTATCATTACGTTCACAATTCCCTTGACACTGACATTTGTACGCAGTCCAATGGTGGGTGGTTCAGATAAATCGTCTAGCCACACGTTATCAGCTAGTGAGGGAAGGATGGCAGGATGGGTTGGTGGGCCCGTGGTTGCAGCGGTTATGAGCAGGAAATACTTCGTAATTTATGAGTGGTAATTGCTAAACCATGATGACAGAATGGAATGCCAATTTCGGTTTGGCGCCTTCCCGATCTTCCTAGCATGGTTTGTGGTATGTTTTTATCGGTAATTAGAGCCGTTGTTTTGTTTTTTGTTTGTTTTTTTTTTTGTAAATAATCGAAGGTTTTTTTTTCGATTTCATAATAATCGGTATAGAACAGGATCGGTATAGATCGGTATTTGTTGGTTCGATAAAAAAAAATCCTTGAAGTTTTTGAATATATTCATGATTCCAAATAATCATAAAAAATTACAGCTACAAGTAATCCCTACTCTACCTTGTGTATAAGTCATACATAAACTAATTTTTAAAAAATATTTTCAAATGTTATGTATAAGAACATCGTTAAAGCACCAAAACAAACTTGTGTTATAATATTAGATCTAATTTAATATATACGATTAACACTAATACTTTTCGTGTGTGTTGTAAACGATATTTATTGGAGCTTACACTACAACAAAATTAGAAGAGCTGAATGGCATATTAATATTTTGATAGTTCATACTATACGAAACATAGGTGAAATTAATGCCTAATAGCTACAGAACCATAATTTAATCCTGAAAATTTCAGAAATTTTGAATGAAGCGTAACTAGTCAATAAGACTGTTGCAGTAAAACAAGTATTAACATGCAATCCTTGTACTTCACATATTGGCTTAAAAATTATCTTTTTATAAATCAATCCTATTTTATAAATACGTTTCAATACAAACTGAATCTTACTTTCAATATCGGTAAGGTGCATTGTGAGTACAGTGACGTTCTACTGACAGAGCGAAGGCCCTACCTTGCACGACCGTTGGCCACAGAAACAACATTATGTTGTCTGACTGACCGCAAATCGATCGACTATTCGATCGAATGTGTAATCAGCCATGGTAAAAGCGGTTGTAGCAGTATTTACTCATGGTACCATTTAAGTAGTGCAGTGCACATAAGCGTGGTTCACCACAGCTAATTGCGTGCCCTTTTTGTATATGCATCTGTGTCGGTAGCCATAGCTTAAAGTGACCCGATAGGATAACGTGAAGAATGTGCCCTGGCTGTTTGTTCATGACGAGTGAAACGGAATTATGAGAGCGATGTGATGGAATGAGTGTATCGCCCGAATGTAGGTCAACTTTTGATTATTGAAATGAAAATTACCATAACTTTGTTTTTGTATCCATTCGGATTTGGTGCGCACTGGAGAACAGTTTTGCGACTATGGAGTACAGAAAAATAAAGATGCAACACGAGATGCAATAGGTTTCGAGTTCGATTATGATCTGAAGTTATGCGATTGCACAAGTGAATCGATTTAATTCGATATGCATATGCTTGCAGTTGTACGACAGCTTGCTTAATTTGTCACTTGAAAATCATATTTGTTCTGATTTTTTCATCGATCGATGTATCCTCCTGGAATTGAAGATGCGTTGTCTGAAATGTTTTTCTGAAGCCTTGTACCTTTGGAATTGAAATTTAGTCAGCGGTATTAAACGGAATCCAAATGCCAATCCCTTGTAGCAATGACTAACTGTCCTTGTACATGGTTAGAAATAATAAGTCCAATATAAATAAATTGTATCAATAATAAGTAAGAAGTGCCAGGTGTAATTTAATATGTGAATGAATGGATCAGTTAATTAATACAGACTAGACCTGTCAAACAAGATTTGTTCTTTGAAGCAAAGGAATAACGAGTTCTTTGTCTTGTGTAGAAATCTGCTGACCAAGAAGATTTCTGAATCGGTAATACAGAATGTGTGCGTAGTGCTACAGTATAACAGTGGACCGTGTATTACAGTGGAGAGCTTTCAGGTGCTCAGTGTTATTGTACTTTGAGGTATTATTGAACAAGAAATCTGTAATATTGGTACGAATTTGAGCAATTTTGTGGCTTTTGAGTAAGACTTTCAATTTAACAATTTAAGTCTCTCCTACGTAGCACATGCCTAACAAAGAATCAAGCAAGCAGCGAACCACTCAAATGATGGTGGTGGAGCAACCCTGCTAACAAATTCTTACCTACGCAGACGTGACGTACGTTTAGGTGTTTGCTTTTTTGAAGACGTCCAAAATTTCCTCTACTTTGGGTCAAAGGTCAGTACCGAAAATAACATAAATGTTCAAATACGCGCCGGAGTGCTGGCCGTCAAGCGGTATATCTACAGTCTCAGGAAACTTCTTCCTTCAAAACACCTGTCGGGACGAATAAAGCTGGAATTGTGTAGAATATATGTATAGTACCAGTACTCACATAAGTCTCTTAGACATGGATTTTATCCAAAGCCGACGAAGCTTTCTTATTCGCGTTCTAGAGGCAAATTCTCAGGAGGATTTTCCCCGTATATGAGGAAGGACAACGCAGGAGCCATTATAATGACAATATCTATAAGATGTAATAATGATCCCTTGACTGCTATGGCTCGTACATTCAACAAAAATTATTTATTTTTCGACTGTCACCGTGCTTTTTATGTTGATTAGTCTTCGTCTAACTTATATCAGTCATCGTCAAATATTTTGTACAGCTTTTAGGGTAGAACTAAGTTTTGTGATAGGGCCAATACGCTCGGCCAATCACTCCTGGTTTTTTTTTTAACTTTAAACAATAAACAATGTAATGGACATATCACTGTTTGAATTAGCCTCGCCAGGCTCGGCTGTACATGTCATGTGAATGGTACCGGACGACCCAGTTCGTAAAGTCGTTTTGGGCCTACCATTTGGACAGAAAAGGCTCATTTGTCCAAACTGAGGAGGATCTCATTTTTGTATTCTATAGCCAAATCGCCTTTGAAAATTTCATTTATTAGCCGCATCTCTAATCAGACACTCAGTTAAGTGACACTCGGATGATAGGCGTTCCACTAAATCTGTCATCAATTCAACTATTCCACAATATGAAATCTACTTATTCAAAAAATTATCAGTCAAAAAGGATTTCTTTATTCTCTTTTTTGCTAAAAAGCGAGTCCAAAATATAGAAACTAACTTTATCTTATCCGCGATGGACATCTTCTAGAGCATCTGAAAACGAAATATAGAGATGCTGTTGATCCATTTTCTTGCAATAGTTTATCTTGTCTCATGCTTGCTTATGCGTATGTTTCTCCTGGACAGTACGCTCACATGTGAGCATGATTGCAGCGGCATAATAAAGACGACGAGTTGGCTTGTTGTTACGTTTCACACCAGCAACGATCCTTCCGCGAGTGTTAGATATTGGTGTGTACTGCATTAGGAAGGTTTCTAGTTTCGCACGACACCAGGGCGAGTGAAATGTTCTGTAGCAAGTGAGTGAGCTGTGCCGGGATTGAATTAAGTTTTAATTAAAATTTTAATGTAATTATCGGATTAAATGGGTTTCAGTGCGAGCTGTTTTCGATCCTGGCGCGAGAGTGCGGTCCAGCGCCGTAAAATGGTCGCGCGTTTTGTAGCAACCTTGTCCAATTCCCGGTCGAGCTGTTGACGCTTTGAACGCTCCAAGGTTCCTCTGTTGACCACTGGGACGCTGCGCTGGTGCCTCCCGCAGGAAGAGCCTTCCACGGCGTTACGCAAGTGTTACCGCCATCGCTGCAATGGACCATCTGATACTGTTGCTAGATAGTGTCGTTTTGCCATAGGACAGGCAGACGTGTGCCGCTCGGCAAAGTGCTGTACAGTCTCCTGACGCGCATTCATTTCTATTGCTTTAGTTGGCACGATTGTCGTTGGCGCGAAGGAGCGTTTTATATTTTCGTATCACGAGTCAGTTCACTTGCCGTGTCCCAATTTCGTTTCGTACAGATTCCCCAGATGCACCGCTCTTCCGCCAGCCGCTTGTGGATGTGTCGTATGCTCAAGTGCGCTCGCGAATGGTCGTGTGTGTTAACATGTGATAAATTATTATTCGTCGCTCAAAAGTTTCGTCTCATTTCGATGACATTTCACGCGCGCACGTTTGCATGACGATGCATGTCCTTGCACCGCCTTTTTTAAGGGAGAGTGGAATATTGGGACACCAGGCGAATGCGTGTTTAGTTGTCGCTTTGTTGAAAATATTGCTAACATGCAGCGCACATTTATTCTCGGCTTGAATAATTTGTTAGTTGGTTAGGCATCGTTTTTTTTTTGTTCTTCAAATAACATGCAGGCTATAATGTGTTCGGTGCGGGTTTTTTTTCCTATACGCTTTATGGTTGAAGTGGTTTGAATATTTCATTTCATTGGTTGGAAGCATTGGTACAATCGCCATAATGTACAATATTGTATAGATAACAACAAATAAAAAGTATAGTTATTGGAATCATAAGAAAACTTTTAGTTGATGTAGAGCACAATTATACAAAATTATAGGAAAATTATTCTACTACATTCAACAAAGTTTTGTGATAAAGCATGGCGCGTCCTTCAAATCCGCAGGCATAGATCGATAGTTATCGAACCCACTGTAACAGAGGATGATTATCTGGGGAATTGTGAATGCATGATTAAAACTAATTCTGTGTAATATAAAAGTTCATCAGAGCAAGTGTACGAGCATGTGTATGGTGGTGTATGAGGAGGATTGGTTTGAAATAGTCTTTGGATGGCTTTGGAGTAGTTAGTTTGTGTGTGCGCTGGTAACATGCGGAATACATTCACCATTTTGTTACGATGAAATTGCGAATGGAGCTGAACTGTAGCAAACGGGAGCATACATTCGGCGGAAATATGTGCTGGTGTATGTGTTTTTTTCCTCTTCATCAATGTATGAAAGCAATAGCTGTATGAACTGAAGCCACTGGGTAGCGAGGTTAGGTTTGAACTAGGTCATTTATATGAACCCAGGGATGGTGGTGATTTCGAGCACTGCCATAGAGAGTGTGCTTACCAAGGGAATAGAAGTCGAGCCAGGAATCGTAGTCATAGTCAGTCAGAGGAAAGGTACCGTCGTGGTAGCGCTTTGCACTGAAACTATAAAAGGACGAAGCACGGTTCATTGACGGTTCTGTAATTGAGGTAAGCCCAATGAGGTTAGTACTTTCCCGCCCCGGGACATTTTCTGTGCTTGCAATGTGACATTGAAAAACCGAAGCAAAGTTCAGTCGAGCAGAGCTTTCCTCGCATCATTGAGGGGGGGACGAATAAGAAACTTCCTTGCAATTCACATAACAAAAGGCAATGTATAGCGTTTGTTTGATGGAGAAGATTGCTTTGAAACTGGAAACTAAAAAGTAGGAGAAAATAGCTTCTTATTGTACGTGTTTGAGCAAAGAGCTTGGTGCACTCAGAAAGAAACATTGTACTAATAAGGACCATTTAGCTGAATAACAAAGGTGAAGTTTTTTTTTTTTTTTTGCTTTGTAGTGTTTGTTGTAAATGGATGTAACTTATTTTAACAGTAGTTATCAACAAATTATTTTAAAGATATGACTAAATAGTTACTTATGTGCAGTGGACTATCGATGGTCCGGGCTTCGCAGGATATGATCCTCATCGGATAAGCTTAAAACACGAATATTAAGAACATCTCGTTTTATGATGAATTGTTATTTATTTATTTCATGATTACGGCATAGGACCGTATTGTCATCCCCAATTCAGCCGATTTCTCCTTTTTTTTTTGATAAACTTTGTAATGTAAGATGGATACTATTACTATTTCACTATTTACCGTCATCAGTTTTGCAGAAAATATTTCACTTTTCGCACAGCATGAATAATGCGATGGCATCCAAATATTCGGTTATTGTTAAAAGCAAGGCTAAGCTATTAAAGCAATGTTCTTGTTTAATCAGCTGTGAGATATAATAACACTTCTTTGGGTGATATACTATACTCGGCTAACTTAAACTATTACAAATTTTAAGTTGGCACTTATATTAATATTACATCGCCGGTCTTCACGCGGCAGGACCTGTGATCAAATCCCATTTGGACCTTTCTCTCGTAGTGAAAACTGCCTATCCAACGTCGTGGAATGAATAAGTCTATCAAGCGGGCACGACCAAACAGGTGGTTACGTCTAGAAAAAAGAAAAGATACTATTTAAGGGCAGCCTGGTGAGGCAGTGGGTGACACAGCCTGGTTCTTACAAGACAGGGGCAGTACTGTTTGGCTGTAGCATTTCTGAACGTTGGAACCGTTTCTAAAAAAAGCAAGTCGGACTTCAAAAAAGATCAATTTAGGAGATCTAATTGGTGCTTCTCGTCTGATCATGGCATTAAATTCAGAATTAAACATATTACATTAATCTCATTCCTTTCCAAACAATCTTCCATGATTGGCAGAAGGGGATTTTCATTTATTGTATTGAATTGAATTGAATATAAGGTTCCTTGTAGAACACCTCAGCACTAACGAACGATCTATCGACAATCAGACTTCCAATATTTATTATTTTATAATCTAAAGTGTTAAATTTATAATATAAAGTAATTATAATATAAAGCATTGCTATAAAAATATGAAGATTTAGTGACGGCCAGGCCGTATTGCTAAAAATAAGAAGATTGTTGTAATTTAAAAGATGAAAAAACTAATTTGAGTTTGGTTCTTTTCCTTCTCTCCAGGAATATTATTAACTGTCTACAATCGAAGCAATCGTACGAGGTATGTATCATCCGCTAGTCGTCAGCAAAAAAGTACGTAATTTATGCGCGTGGCATGTTTAAATTATTGTCCTTAAGTCACCAAAGCCATACATGCTTGATTGTCCGCGCAATTGTTGGAAACCTCAACGCGCTTGTGTGCTGTGGGCCTTGCGGTTCGGATAGTCAGCGTAGGCTGGTAATGCTGCTGATGATTAATTAATTTCTTCCTCAAAATTTAACGGCGGTTCAATTATTCTAATGAACGGCAAACCAGTCTGCCAACCATTCGGACAATGAACACTTATTAGTACACAAAACGCGAGGAGCGAAGCGTCTAGGTTCGGTTTTCTCCTTCAACTGTACGGTAGGCTCGGTATGGAGTTAATGATAATCCTAAATCCCCTTCAATAATCCACCAATTGGGCCCCGACCCAATCCTGCCTGCGTGAACATTCTTGTTGCACGGGCCGACCATAATGAGCCTGTGGCGTTATAAATATATTATTCTCCAGCATTAAACAACTCTATGTCGGCCGGAGACATAGGTGTCGTTGCTGTGTACACATCCTGCCGGAACCTATCGGTGAACCAGTGAGCAGGCAGGCACAAACCGAGGGCAGTGTGTGTCGTACGAGAGACGGGCGAGGGAATTGAACGCGCGGTTCGTATAATCCAGGCAAAGGACAGGCTTTCGCAGGATGCGTGTTGACCACCGCGGTCGTGATGTCACTTTGTTCAAACACTGAACCGCCTGTGCGAATCGTCCGCTTCGACGATACCATGCCGGATGGGTGATCCGGCAGGACATGCGATTGAGGTGTGAAGGAAACTAATCCGCTTGCAAAAGAAGCCTCGAGAAGCACAACGAATCATAGCCGGTGTCACACTGGATTGTGCTCGAACCGGCTTTGCCGTTGGCTAATGTTTGAATATTGATTGTTAATTAAATCGGAATAATGATTTATAGTAGTACGCCATCAGGGTGCGTACGACTGTTTCGGGTCGATGGTGCTGAATTCCGCCACCAGCAATCACGCAACATGACGGGCTTTTGTGTATGCATATTGGTGGGTTTTGTGGTGGGCGTATGTGAAGCATGTGCGCTAACGCACACGCACGCCCGGGCGTGTGTAAACGCTCCGGATGATTGGATGTATTGTCCCCGGTAGCAGCGCAGATGACTTAGCTTTGCATAAATCTGCCAATGGTGCATTCGTCAGCCGGTGAACATGTTGGGTACTATCGACCGCGATGCTGCTAGATGACGTAGGGTACGTGACACACGCCTAGCGCTCAATTGAGAATGACGAAGCCCTTCTTTAACGCTGGCATGTGCCGCTTGTGAATGGCAGCTGCATTGAAGTAGAATTGTAAGATCGATGTTTGGACGACCTATATTTTTTATACATTTTTTCGAATTACTTTTGCACGTAAGCATGGAAGCAATAGCAATCACATTTACTTTCGCTCGATGCACAGCTGGAATGTGAGATTGAGATGTATATATGGTGAATATTTGATAACCTACATAAGGAGAATACTTTCTAGACAAGAGACAACTGTCCATTCGATGGTTTTGAAGATAATTTTTTTTTATTTAGAACAGTGGACCTGGTCGTATTGCTTAGAAATTCTAATTAGAATTGTCAGTCCTTTTAGAGTCATATTTCGCCATTTTATCGGTTCTCATGTAGTGCGTTGTTAGCTTTGTTTGTATTTGACTAGGAATAGTTTTGGTACGTTTGTTTGTTCGTTTGTTTTTTGTTTGTTTGGCCTGGCCGTATGAACCCTATGTTAACCCCATGGTTTTGGTACATGTTAATGAAGTTTGTATCGTATGATTACGTTTTCAATTCTAATCTGTTCAATGTAATTTGCTGTGGATTTTTCTGGAAACGGTTGAACGATATTAGATAAACCAAAAATTAATGAGATAATGCAATGCTATAAAATATTAAACTTCGCCACCCGGTCTAGATAGTTGAGCAGAGTTCAGCGAAAGCAATTATTTGTCATTGGAATTAACATTTCCACCTCACTGTAAGAGCTATTGCATTCTTATACATGCAACAAAAGCGGCAATTACAGTTGTAGTACCTCCATCCGAAAATCCAAATCCGGCCGCAAGGCGCAGTGTAAAAGGTAGAAGTCTAGCACCTTGTGCACATAAATCGAATCAAATACTCGTTACAGATTGCAACCATATTGGCCGACTGCTTGCCTGGTTGAGTATCGGCCGGCTCACCAAAGACAAGTGGCTCGGCGGGTGTGGCGGTTTCCTACATTTAAGTACTTCCTGCATCGTCTAGAGTGGGATGCACGTTCACTCGGTAGCTTGGATTTGTTTCAGTAGTTTTTGTTTCGTACGTTTTTCCCATTCGGCACAGTGGTACCAGCCGTTGACGCTGGTGGACCAATTATGCCGATGGAAAAGTGCTCAGGACGGTAGAGTACGTGCCGCCGCGTGCCCACGTTAAACAGTGGGAGTAAAAGTTAACTGTGCATACATTAGCCGTTGTTTCGTACCGTACATGCTCCGCATTTGCTGGGCCAGGTCTCGATGACACCCCGTGTCCTCTGTAGGCAGGTGAAGTTGCGCAAGTTTTGGCCCTTCTGCTGCTCACGGTAAACATGCTCATGGGGTGCGAAATCGAGAGACGAACTTCCTTCCAGGACGCGCTAACGACATCCAGCTGTGCAAGGTGAGTCCTGCTGACACGGAGTGAACCAACGGACACTTCTGGGTGTCTTCCGTCCAAAAACCCTGCATGGTGCCTGGGTGGTGCTGTCTCGCAATGGTGGTCTATCTACTTGGTGGTCGCGGCTGTGTGCAGCTGTGTGAGCAAAAGTTTATTAAAACAATGTAAAGTTGCACAAATTTATCCCGTACACCATCGGACTTAGTTAGGACGACATGGTGTTGTGTGTGTGTATCACGATCAAGTTAGCGAACTTGCCGGTCTGTACCCGGTGGTGATGGTGGTGGCATAGATCGAATCGTCGTGATAGTGTCACGGTGCATAGTATGGTGTGTTCGAGTTTGCTCTCCGCTGTCGAGTTGAAACCCGGAACTTGGAAGTTGCGGCTTGAGGAAAGCTTTTCGCAAGTTAAAATGGTCACAGGCCGCAAGAGTTAAGCTTGACAGGAGCGCAAGAAATTGACCTCAACAGTGAGGATAGCAAACCAAGATTGGAGATAGGGAAGCATGTTCTACATTTTCCCCCAAGGTAGTAAAAAGCTCCCGGGCAGCGGTTACAGAATTGGAGTTGTGGAAAATGTGTCGACGATAGGGAGGGAATCCCGGGTGACAATAATGGGTGCGGGTAAGTAATTAAAGTCTTGATTTCGCATTAAAATGCTTCGCACTGTGCCGTTGCCCGAACGGCGCAATGAGTTTGCTGGGTCCCGGGCGTGAACTTGTCACTTCCTCTGAGCCTGTTCCGTTCTTGGAAGTTCCCCTCAGCGTCGCCTACCGTGCTCTCCAATTTTAAACGAATATCCTCGTTAGATTAAAGAATGTCGCGGCACGGAACTGAACGTCGAAAGAGTCTTGATAGTTTAGTTTTTAGTTTTTCCACGGTAAGTTTTGCACGTACCACCAGTGTGCCGCAATAAATGAACACCGGTGACCTAACCCCGGTGTTCACGTAGATGAAAACCGATGTCGCTGAAGTGCTGTTTCTCGAGAGGACAAAAGTGATGCGATGCGGGGCTAAATTGTTTAAAGTGTAATTTCACCAAAAAGCAGGTCACATATTTGAGCAGCCGACGGTGCATCGCGACCTTTACTGTCCCGTGGAATGGCAGCGAACATACGCTGGACGTATGATAGCTTTATGCGGTACGTGGAAGACACTTCTGAAAGCGTTTGATGATAGGGCACAAGTGTTCGTGTTTGGAATGTGTTACACGTTTTGTGCCAGTGGAAGGATAGCGAAGAAGGACGAACGATGGCGGATGTGGAAGGGCGGGGAGACCAACCGAGGGTCAGATAAGCGTCCGGGTATGCGTCTAGTTGCATGTTGCGATGTCATAAAGTCACGATTTGGAATAAAAATTCTCGTAAGTTAAACAAGTTTTCATCCTTTAACTTTGCAGTTTATTACTGGAATGGATCGTGAGGAAAATAAGTTTTTGTAAGTTTAGTATTGGCGATATGGGGAACTTATGAAACATAAAAGTATAATGAGTTTAGTAAAAGTTATTCACTTTTTACGTTCGATGGGCACACCACACTATTCCTGTAGCAGTCCTTATTTAGAAAAACTGCCCTACTCCCGTTACAGTGCAGACAAAAAAAATAAAACGATACTCATTAATACGAGTGTGGCAGGATAATGCGTTAACGGAGATCAAATTATTAGTGAGTATAATCATAGTTATTCTGAATTGATTTGATAGTAAAGAGAACCCGAACTCGGACACTTTTCCACATCGATCCAATAATTAATTCCACAACCAATCGAACAGTGGACAGAATTGATTGAATCATCTAATCGATACCGAACGCGCTCCATTTGTCACGATGCTTATCATTATGACGTAATTATTATGCATTCCCTGATTGATAGAAACTATTCCGTCTCCCGTACACAAACTGCGTGCGTAAGCGAATGCCAAACAGTGGTACCGGGTGGGTGGGTTGTGGAACAACGAACCGAAATACAATCATCTCTGGGAACGTCTACCGCACCAATATTTAGACGATGATTGCGAGTGTATGAAGCAACGCTGTGAATGCATTATGCAGTAGGATCCTTTCATCGTCCAAGAAGCCTCCCCAACCTCAAGCTCCCCCTTCCCGAGGGTGGCTCTGGTAGGGGAAGAAAGAATGGATTAGGTCAAACTCAGATGATTGCAGTTGTGAGTGTGCAGTTTTTAATGCACTTTACAAACTATGCAAACGTTATCGATTCTGGAGGTTTCATCCCCATGACGAGCCAACAATTGATAGAGGTGACAGTAGAGACGACTCGGATCGTTAGTTTGTTGTGCCGAGGAGAACATTGTGTGTTGGCAGATGGCAGATGGATACAATTGCGAGAAAGATACGTAAGCTTTTCCGAGACTCTCGTCCTCGTTGACAAGTTTTTCCGACTGAAACGGTTTGCCCTTAGTGCCAACTCCCCGGTGCACGATATGGTCGTCAGCATAAACCGGCAAACGGAAATTTGGAAAGTTGGAGTGTTGAAGCAAAGAAGTAGAAGCGCGCGTGCAAGTACGTAGGTTTGTGTGTGTGTGTGTGTGTGTGTGTGTGTGTGTGTGTGTGTGTATGATGAGACACGCTGATTTCGGGATGCCTGGATCTTTTGCGTTTCTCCGAGCAAATGCTTGCTAGAAGAATATCAAATTATCTATCGTTGGAGACCAACTCAAGATGGTACCACAAAATGGTGGACGGCAAATGGGAAAGTCGTCATGGGGACTATGGATGCTTGTGGAATAACACTGATGAAAATAAAGCAACGATGACAGGACAAGGATGCGTTGGGATGGGGCCGAGATATTTGGATGCAGCCTGGAAATGGAAAACAAATAAATTCGTTCGTCCCTCTATTTTCGTCCTGTGTTGCTTCTAGATGCATCTGGCACAGGGGGGACGGTGGGTGAAATGTGGAGGAGGCCCAGGAGCACCAAAAATGGTCGATCTTGAAACTGTGAAAAACTATCCGAGCGGATGTGGAAAACGTTTCGTTCTGTGCGGCGTTCATTCTAAACGAGGATTAAGAGTGATCCTGTTCATTGTGTATATTATGCATTGGGATGTGTGCGCAATAAGGTGTAGGAGTAGTTGAATTGCTTTTTTTTTTGTAGTTGCAATACTTCCGTATAAGCTTGTCCCGATAGTGTCCTCTGCGTGCATCCGCTCGTATCTCAACCAACCGGGCTCGTATCGTGGTGCATTCTAGCCGAAACTACTATACAGCTCTTTGCATTGCATTGCAATCGTTCATCGTCATTGTTGGCGTTTGGTAAAAGCATCGGTTGTGGGGAAAGAATGCTGGCGTTGGCCGGTACCGAATGGTCAAGAAAGAGTTGGCAAGTTTTGGAAGCAAGAAAATTCATACTAAAACAATGACTTGTTGGTCGCACCTCCGATCGTTCGCTTCGTGTTGCATATAATGTGTTCTGTACGTGCACTATTTATATGCTTTTGAATGAGACTTTGTTGCTGATTGTTCGTCTGGGTTGGGTGTTTTTGTGTTGCTTTTGGGTTGTCTGAGGTTTTTCCCCCCGTACGGTTCCTTCATGAAGAATTTTGTGGAAGAAACATTCTTTGGTTTAATTTGGCTCCCGTTTTGTGTGGGGAAAAATGTTCTAAATGTACATTCAACAAATTAGAAAATTTATTTCTTCAACATTCTCTCCCACTCTGTTTCTTTGTGCTGCAAGAATATAGGATTGGTGGTACCTGCTTGAAACGAACGCCACAGCCGAGCGAAGGTAATGTTCATCTGCTCACTATGCACTTGCGATGAGCCAATGTGCAGTAGTGGATCGAAATTTGGTTGCACCAGTGTACGAAAATCAGTCTAAGGTGCTCAACAACAATAGCAATAAATATACGAAAAGCAGGAAGCAACCAAAACCTGAGTGCTGACGAAATTGCTTTAAACCGGAACGATTAATTTAACCTGATTCTGGGAATATCTATTTTTTTCCCTGTTGTGTTGTACATGCACACAACAAACGGTAGATTCAACGGAATAATGCAGGAAAAGCGTGCGACCAGACTCATCTTCCAAGCGCACCGAATGAATTTCCGGAACCCGGGATAAATTGATGGTAGCCATTTTTTAATTTCCCAATTACTTTCACTCCGATTGCTGGCTTGCTGTGAAGCTGCACCGGCAGCAGACCGGCGAAAGAGCGCTTACTTTGCTCGTTGTTTTGTTCGTCTTAAGCAGAACATTTCATTTTCATGTTGAAATGAATTGGTTTAATATTGTTCTTTGTATTGCTTAATATATGAACGGAATTAAAATGCTTTATATCTCGTACTAGTTTTGTTAACGTCACACAGACATGCGTTTACGTCTCTTTTGGATCTGGACAGTCTGGGCAGTTTGACATACTGATGAATCTCAGGACCGGAATATGACCATTGAAGAATTCGTGCCCCGTCAACAACTACTAGGCTTCATGAGACTAGGCTTCTTCCTATATCCGTTGAAGACCAACCGCTCAAAAATCTTGGAAATTGGGAGTGGTAGTGTTTTCCGCTTCGTTTTAGAGCATCTCGGTGTCAAGGAGTCGCAAGTAAACGTCTATAAAAATTTGCTACATTTGCTACAAAGCTAAAACCAGCGCAACATACCGAAATTTTTTTGACTTCTGGGATGTTGCTAGGTTTAGCGAGAGGAGCGGTTCGATGTTCGAGGCGATAACGGCGCCGGTGTTCAAACGGGAAGA
>KB663688.1:303329-320037 GCA_000349025.1 Anopheles minimus
GGCCCACACCGCGAATATCGTCCAAGTGTGGCTTTGAGAAAAAAAACTGATTTTCTCGATAACACTGTGTAGCCTCCCTACTTCCCGGATCTTCATTGTCTGGACTGTTATAAATGATCGTACATAACCACGATCGTCTAAACATCATGGCTAACCAGAGCTGACGTCTAATCATCATGTACATGCTGCGTGTGATTTGTTTGAAGAAAACCTCAAGCTGTTGATGATAGGTGTTTTTCTCCCATCGAATATAACAAAAAAAGTTCTGAATAGGCATAGCTTTCATTAGAAACAAATATAGAACACAAAATCTTTTGTATTAAATTTTAAACACACGCTTAAAGTGTATTCCAACTTATTGAACACACTGTACTATTTACCATTTGTTATTCGAGCTAAAAAAAAATCGAAGTTTAAAAAGTTATTGAAATGTCATCTTCTCAATCAAACCATATTCGGTGTAATTATCGATTGTTCCATTTTTATTGTTCATACTGTTTTGGGTTTAAATTGCATTGTCCACATCTTCAACAAAGCTTTGACAATTCGAATACCGTATCAGTCGATTTGTGTGTGAGCATATTCATTGATGGGAACGCTTTTCTTGCGGCTGGAAGTAATACGCTTGCCTGTTCTAAACGAACAATTACTATGATGAGCCAGCGTGTACAACCACGGTAATGGGAAATATTTTCCATTCTTACATTAAGTCATCTATTCATCATTTTTCTCTGGTTTCATTGTATTCCTCCGCATGACTTCTTCCTGAACATCGTAAGGCAAATTCGAGAAACACAACAGACGCGTGTTACAAAACGGCAGAACACCGAAGAGGGTGCGTTTTAAAAATTCGTCGTTTTACAAATGCAAAAAAAAAGTGTTCATATAAACCTCGGACGTTCGTGATGTTGGTTGTTTATTCGTCCCGGTTGGAGCCCGTGTAGTGGAGGCTCTCGCGATCAAACTCCGTTGTTGGTCGATTTAAAATTCGAGGACGCTTTCCGAAGGCAAGGGTAGAGGGGAAACCCTGAACGGAACTCGCATTCGTTTATTTTTCAGATAGCTCCCTGCATCTCTGCTTTGGTGCGCCTGCGAGTACGGGATGCGTTGCCTTGAGTGTTGCTTTCGAATGGAAGGTACTTGATGTATGTAGCCGTGTATGTTTTCCCTATTGTGCCGTCTGTCTTTATCTGCTCAGTGTCAGAGAGCGGGAGTAGACTCTTCGCTAAAGGTTCATGACCATTCACCGCGTAGTATCAGTGGGGGAGATAGAACAAAACGCTCTAGTAAAACAAAACAAAAAAAAAAAGATGCAAACAAACAAACAAACAACACAAATGTTGTCTATTCAAGAATCAAGAAAAAAAGTAACGAGTAGTTAAAACTGTTGGAGCTTAGGAAGGAAAGTTGGTTGGGTGTTGCCGGATTCGCCTTTTTGCGTAAGAATGCAAAAATAGAAAAGCGACTCTCCCAATGAAAAGATGGTGTCATTTTTCCGGTGCTCTCGGTGGGACGGAACCTAGATGGACATATTTTGCGATTTACAATTTTTAGAATATGGAACACATGTAGTTTTTGTGTCCCGTTCCGGTTTCTATATGTGTCCAAACCCGGCAAACGAGCCAACTGTACACGATGAATGAACGAAAGAAGAGTGATGAAGGCATCCCAACGACATGCCTCAGAATGGAATTCCTGATGTGAAATCCTTCACACGGATCCTCACATCCTTCTTCGTACGGTGGTCGCTCGATGGCTGTTGGTGTTGATGGTGGGAACAATGTTTGTTGCGCGGGATGTTTGGCCCTGTCAAGTTTTCCTTCCCGTGGCGTGCGCAACCTTGACGGTGAACCATTGTTGCTCCTGCTGTTGCGCTGCTATTGGTTCTACTTCATTCTATCTGCTCTCTGGTCGGGTTGGCCATTTTTTTCTTTTTCGCTAGCTTACTAGACGAGCGGCGACCTTCCGTTTCGGTTCCACGATGTCTGCTTATGACGGGTAAATTAGTATCATCTTTCTTCCGGTGTTGAACGACGTCCTGACGACGTGGAGGAAGTTATAACACAAACAAAACTCGGCATTCCCGGGGAGAGCTGGGAGGGGAATTGGATTCTGTAGTGTCTTTTTTTTTATTGCGTAGTCCCGTGTGCGACTCGACGTTCTTGCCGAGCTGGTGCAGAGCTGAGCTGTAGTGGTTTTCCGCCGCGTACTCGCATACGGATGGTGATGCCATTTTTCATCAATTAATTACAAATTTATCATCATTCATCGACAGCTGGCGTTGAGGGTGTGGAAAGGATGGGTGGATCCTTGTGCAATTTCACCACGAGTGCGCCTGTGTTGTTTGCCAGTTTGGCGAAACAGTGCCACGGGGACAGCAGCTTGCCTGTGTGAACGCAAAGCAAGGAAATCAAATTGAGTGGAGGTGTATGCGTGTGTGTGTTTGTGCAGAAATATGAATCCTTTCTGCATGATTTGATCCCAGTTTGTGTGATCCGGAGAATGGAAGGTTTGATATTTCTTTCCAATGGGTTCGTAAACACGACCTTCGAAATAGGGGTGTGGTGCGTACGGCAAGGGTCCATGGGATAAAGGGGTGCTCGGTGGTAGTAATCATGATGGTGATGATGATGGTGATTATGACTCTTTCTCTCGTACTTTCTTCTCCATCCGCATGATCAGGTTTGTTCTGATGTAGCCGTTGGATGGAAGTTTGTTGAATTTAGGCGCGTTGAGGTTGCTGTACACTGGTGCGGTAGGCTATCATCCCTGCAAAGAGATAAGGGACGAATTAATCAATAGTTATAATTAATGGGGTGTGTACAGAAGTTCAAGCGTCCTGAGAGCCTCATCAGAAAAGTAGCCTCCAGGTGTGTGTGTGTGTGTGTGTATGTGTGCATGCGTATGCTCAAGGCGCGTGTATGTTGTGTGTACTCGGTAATATGTAATTTACGGATAATCTGAAGCTGTAATTTCGGCAGGTGGTAATGAGTTTTCGGTGCGCCGTTGTGAGCACACCGTTTCATGGATGGCATTTATTTACCCAGAGCCTTTAATGGTACCACGTGCATCAGATAGACGATGACATTCAGTCCATCGAACATGGTTTACGTGGGTAATTTGATATTGTACTGTACCGAGAACTAGAAGGGGTTGCAGGGCAATGTTCAGCGCCACGCATATTCCGAACTGTTCTAATTTGAGTTGTTGGAACGTACAATAGGATGGTTATTATTTTCGGTAATCCAAATAGTATAATTTCAATTTTCGTTTTTGTTTCATTATCATCAAAGCACTTGTTAAATAACTTTTCATCAAACATTATTTTTGAATGCAAGGGCACAATGGATGAGTAAATTAATTTGAACATTATTTGGTTTGGATGAAGAAACCCAACCAATTGACATACGTTTTGAATGATCAACGAATGTTAAATCCTATCACACTTATAATTTTATTTTATAGTAAAGCTTTACCTTATTCGTACAAATCCATGTGAGTAAATTTGTCCAACATTTTTATATGTTAGTAGGGGAGGCTTGTCCGGTCCGGTACCAACAATGCAACCGAATCGTTCCCTTGTATCAGTATATGAGGCCACGTGGTAAAAAAGTAATACGACCGGGCAGTTCTTCAAGGAAAATGATAAAAATGTAAGTGAGTAAATTTTCTCACTGCAAGCCTATTCTCCTGTCTCATACTCTTTCAGTTGTTGCAAGCGCCACCTAGCGAGGGATGATAGCGAAGACACACTTTTCGTTTATAGATTCATTTTGCTTTATAGCAACAGCTTTCGCTATAATAATCATCTGTCGTTTGCACAAACTTCAGAGCTTTTCTGTAGAGTGAAATGAAAGCTCAGTTAAAAACGCTCTTCGTCACCAGAGCGTTATTTTGCAAATTTTTGTGAAAGTGTTTGAAAAAGCTTTATTCCGCTGCATTTAGCATGGACATATTGAAAAACTTTTACCTCTGAATTTCTTGGCGTTGGCTGTGGGACTTTAAAAGAAAATCCGTACCACAGTTGTTTTCCAGTTCCATATTTGAGTGAAGAGTGTGTTACTAACCGTTTACCAAACGATAAGTTTTCCTCTGATTATTTTTATTGTTTTATATTACACGTTTTTTGTCAATTTTTTTCTAGTTCCGTAATGAGACTTTGAAACTAACTTCAAAACGATAAAATTCTTGTGTAAAAGTTGCTGCAATACATGAACGATGTAAATATTTATTGTCATTAGCATGCGGTGCGAATATTAATTTACTATGTCTTTCATTTGTTACCCGTTCATTTGTTGTTCGTTTATGGCTTTTTAATAGAGAGTGATTCTCAAGAGTGGCGTAATAAATAATACTTTTTTTATCTTAACTCATGAATAACTTATGAATCATTTCTTTTCAGATGATGTTTTTCCCTAAAAACACCACATAAGCTGAGACAATGTCAGGTAAGTTTTGTGCGCTGGAAAATTACACTTTCTTTCCCTGCTTTCCCAGCATCAAGAAATCGAATTCCAAACGAATCGGTTCATTTGCGGAACCGCACAAGTCACCGTATATCACCGTAACAATAGGTCATTGCAGCTTCGTGTCATGTGTGATATAAAGAAACATGACAATAGTGCGTAAAAAACAACATACCCAGCTCGGTCCGACGTGTTCATGTTATCCGCTGGCCGAACGAGCGGAAGATAAATGTTTTCGGATGGTCATTTTTTATCCTTTTCAAATCAAAGCTTCCGAGATCCGTTGCGGTTAGAATTTGTTACGGTAAAGGCAAGATGGATAATGAGGATTTCGAGGCTATTGTGATGGGAGGGAGTGATACTACCAGCCCACCACAAAAAAAAAACGCCACTCCATACGTTGACCATCAAGGTGGTCAATGTGTGAAGCCGAGAGATAAGGATTAATCTTATTTAAAACCGTCTTGCTTTCGGCTCACCGTATTTCATCCCCAATTGCTGGTGCTTTGGAAGAATTTTTTCATGGTATCGTGTTCTACCGCTCCAATACAATGGTTCCCGTACCGCAGTGAGGTAAAATACCGCTAGTGTAGCTAGGGTGAGTGGAAGAAGAACGAGAGAAAAAAAAACAACACCCAAGCCGAATGTTATAATTTCCCTATTTCCACCTGCCTGCGGTCGCGGTATGCTTCCCCGTGTTACGGTACTAGAGTGGCCAGTTGGCTGTCATCCTGTTCTGGTTTTGGGTTTATGGAGCGAGGAAAATCTTCGAAAATTTATTGCAAACCATCGTCCTCCATTTCTCTTTTAGAGGGTTTGCCGGTCACACTTTATGTGGCGCGCTCTCGCAGTGGTGGTGGTTGTGCGCAGCGTTCGCGGTAAAGGTGTTGGTGCGCTAGCGAACCGCTACTTTGTGGCAATTTTCTTCCGATTGCGGATTATTGAGCCGTTCCGGAAATGGCACCGAACTACACCGATCGACGTGACAGGCGGCTAAAGAAGGGGGGGAGCTTCCTGGTGCGAGGAGACATTCGATGAGTGAAACTAACCGTTAGTCTACCGGTTGAATCTATTGAGTCTCTGCTTTTTCTTAGCATGTGCTCCAAATTTTCGTCTGTATCTTGTGGTTTTTTTTCTGTCGCTTTCGGACGTCATCGTTCGGTTTAAAAGCAGCAGCTGCTGCTAGTGGACACGGTGTGTGCATGCTGGGGTTTTTTTCTTTCTGTAGTTTTCCAATGAAACATGTTCGCTGTTTGGCGCAGTTTTGATAGGAATATAACAGACTGCTATGACTGTGCTTTTTCCGTTCGGGTCTCTCCGCCGCCACGTACATTCTCATGTTTAGTCACTATCCAACGGTGCGCATATCGAGTGAAGGAAGTGTTTGTGGCGAAACAAATTTATCTTCTTTTTTCTTGCAACACATTTTAGTCCCTACCCCGCACGTGGGCAGGGAAGTCGGGTGTGGGGTGGATCGAGAATTTCGTCCTTTTTCCCCCCTGTATCCGCATTGCACGTCTGACAAATTTATGTCTTCGATCCGTGAAGCTTTCGGATTAGTGCATGGATTAATCATAGATTAGTCAAGTGCTCCGGAACATCTGTGGCTTTTTTATTGTTATCGTGCACGGAGCATCGTTGCCGTAGCTGTTGGGAGTACACCCAAGTAGGAATGAGTGAATTTTTATGTTGGAAAGTGTTATAGTTCTGGGCAGTAATGCATAGCGCTGTATGTATCATTATTTTTCTCGGTACTACATGTGTTGGGTGGAACATTTTGAATCATTTATTTACTAGAAATTGTTTATTATACCTCAGATACGCGGATTTAGTGCAATACATCCTCTTATATGGGGCTGACATTTTGTTATCGTAAGCTGTAAGTTTGAAAGTGTAAGTAGATGGTCTTGTGGCCGAGGAGATAGCGGCGTTGGTTTTAAACGGCAGGACTGGGTTTCGAAACCCATTCGGATCTTTCTTTAGTAGTGAACTTCTGACTATCCAACTACGTGGTATCAAAAAGTCTCGTAAGCCATTATATTTGTTTTTATTTAGTGTATGGCGGATAGTGTGGCCCGGACACTATCCTAAGAACTAAACCTAGCGTAAAGAAGCAGAGTCTTCATTTGAAACATTGCATCAAAGAGCAGATGTGAAATTGTTCATAGAAAATCATTGAATTTATATATATAATTACTGGAACAGGTTCGTTATGGCTATATACAATCACCCGCGTAGTAGAAGTGCTAAGAATTGTCTGTTTCTAATTGTAAGTACAGGAGCGTACATATTTAGTCTCGATTAAAAATTAGCGTCAATTTCTCCGATTAAAAGCTTTCCAATTAACAATGAGTACGCTACTTTACATCTATAGTCAAAGGATTACAAACCTAACAAGAGTGCACGTTGACGATAGTCAAGTCGATTAGAAACATTAAGAGAATGAACAGGCAAAACCACACATGTCAGGCGATGCTGCACTGACTCTATTCGGCTACTCCAAAAATTTGAAGATGGACACCAGATAACCCTGTTGAACTGTAATATCGAACGGACTAGGCAAACATAGAAAACATTCTTATTGCTTTCTCTGTGAGCTGTTTGTAATGAGCGTTAAACGTCAATTTACTATCTAAAACAACTCCAAGATCGCGGATTCCTGTAACGCGGTGTATATCTTTGCCTAAAAGAGTGTAGTTGTAGTCAATCGGAAGGTCTATTCTGTGGATACTTACAATGCAACATTTGTCTACATCTATACTAAGATCATTCAAACTACACCAATCGCAGAAATTATCACAGTAATTTTGCAGAGTATCACAGTCAGTGATAACTCGCAGATCTTCAGCATATAGGGAGCAGGAAGATTCAGTGATCGCGGAAGATACATCGTCGCTGAAGAGAGAGAACAACAAAGGTATCAAATTCCTTCCTTGTGCAACGCTAGAAGTGCCCTCAATGTGTTGTTGATCATGCATCGTCTATCTGAACGGCGTAGCGTCAGTTATTAAGGTACGAGTCAAACCACATGATCAGAGCAGGAGACACACCTAGCCTTCCCCATTGGTAAATCTATACAGAACCAGTCAAAGGCTGCTTTGAGACCAGTGTACACTGCATCGATTCGATTCCTAAAGGAGAATGCTTCATTACATACGCAGATAAACTCAAGAAGATTTGTAGTGACCGATCTTCGAGTTAAGAATCCTTGCTGGCGTTTACTAATAACATCACGACAGTAGTCAAATAGTCCTCGATGAACTCTGTACTTTTCCGCCAGTGTTTTGTCGCCTTTTTTTGTATATTGGAATTATCCAAGAAAAATATTAAGAAATAATCCAAGCAACAGAAACTCACTATGCTCAAGTGACTTTGTGATTAGTTTGTATAAAGAAGGTGCAATGGAATTATCGCATGCTTCCATGACCGCTGCCGTAATTTAATCAGGTCCTGGCCTGAACGACGATTTGATAGAACACATTGTATTTTTTATGGAGCTCACCGATACATCGATGTCTGACGACATTAGGCTGAAAGCATCTGATGGGACATTCAAAACTGAGGCATTCAGGCGAGACTACATTGTTCCCTTTCTGCAAATTTTTCTGATAAAACGTTTATCAAAAAGGCATGACTCATGGACATTTGAAGAAACAGATCCGTTGTAAGATATAAGCTGCGGCAACCGTTTGATGCTCTTTGTTGAATGAACGTAGCCCCAAAACTGACGAGAATGACAATTTAGTCGTACTTGAGTCCGTTGTACATTTTGTTTATGCACAAAATTATGTGCAGGTATGTACCACATTTTCGAGTAATGATTCATGTTCCTACGATAGAAACGAAAGCAAATAGCTTCAATTCGTTTCAAATCTCGAAGCTGTCGTGTTGACCGCAGATGGGCCGGCATGATCGAATAGGTTGTTAAAAACAAAAAAAGACGAAGCTGTTTAGCACAAAAAAGAAGATTGAGTTTATTGAAAAGATTCAAATTTATCAGTATTTTTTACACAATCGCTTATAAACAGGAGTGCTGTTCTTTGTCCACAAGAAAGCTTTAAATGACTGCAATGAATTAACTATGGTTGTCACTATGATCAATATTGCAGCGCACCTAATATTTACAGATTGTGAACAAAACATTCGATCAAATCATCTGCATAACTACAACATTAATCCCCAATTCATTAAAACAGCAGCACGACGCAAATGTTTCGTTGGCGGGGAAAAAAAAACGAATCTGGCACAAATTGTGGTGTACACAGCACACACTAGGCATATCCACACGCATTGATTGGTCGTGAAAATGTTCATCATCATCAATGCAACAGAGCACACAACAGTGTACTACGGATGGTTCCTAGCACCCAGCTTGACACATCTATTAGCTCATGAAGCGCGTACAAGAGGATCAACTCTACTGAACGCAGCACTGGTATGGGTGGATGTGCGCACGTTTGTAAAAGGCTTAAACCTAATGCTTGCTGCAATATATTCAAAATTTATTAATTTGTCGGTTATGCCTTATTGCGGTTCTGTACAGCCTGGTAGAAGGGCTGGCCCGCGGTTGTGCGTCCTCTTGTTGAAGTACGCTTCGCTTCACCGGTGTGAGCAATGTTGTCCAAATTTGTCCATTGGTTTTTGCATGCCCCACGTGCATGTAGCTTTATTTACCAAAATGCCTCGAACCCGTGCCGCAACCAATTGCTGGTTCGTGTACGTGTACGATTCGGTAAAGTGCATGCCGAGGGCTCGATCCGGTGAATAGGGCTTTTGGGGAAGAACCAGTAGGTTCTCCGTAGCCATCCGAAATGGGATGGATATTTTTGGCTTAATAATAATGGGCACCATTTGTATTCTAATCACCTCCTAGCTCCCAGTACTAAGGTTGCCTAGAGTGTATGTACTAGTTTTCCAATTAGAAGGGCGGAGGTGGGTGGTAGTATTCATCCTGCAACGAAGCTGTAAAGAGCATAATTTTCACCTGAATCGTGCTATACGCCGTGATCATAATGCGACCCATGGTGCATGGTGTTTAGATAGGGCTGTGTGTTTCCCTCTACCTGAATCCCCGATGGGTATCGCATTGACTGGAAATCTCAACTCACCATACACCACCCAGTCACGACTACAGCAATCGGCACGATATGATAGGATCTTTCGATGATATCTTTTTCTCATCGCACGGTAAACCGAATCCTAACGCGTGATGTATCGTAATGGGACGGTGTGCTATGCGTATAGTGTGTGTTAAGCACACGCAGAAACACTGTTTTTCCGATCTCGTGGGACTGCGATGGTACATTTATTATTGTTTTTATGTGCAATGAGGATTAGATTAATTTGTGCTCATTTATCATAGAATGTGGAGGTTGCGTTGTGCGTGTGTGTGTGTGTTTTTTTTTTCATTTGTCGGAAGCAATCACCACAAGACCCCCCGGAACGATGTGTCGTTTACGGTGGGATGGATGTGACGTGAGATGTTCAAATTGCTCCCTGTAGGATATTTTTTTCTCCATAAAATCGTTTTCGGGGCAGCACCGAGGGTATGGATGGATAAAGGTTGAAGAAATGAATTATAGAGTGGCTGTGCGGTGTTACTTTAATGGCTGTATCATCTGTTAATATCAATTACAGCTCAATGAAAAGAAGATTACTAAATTGTACATCCCAGGGAGGGCGAGCAAAAAAAAACAGAAAACAATATTACCTTGTGTTCGAATAAGAAAAACAAACGCTTAACGTAGTTTGGAACCGGAATTTCCATGAAGCGCCGACAAAAAACACACCACGCTGCAAGGTTTAAATAAATTTTAATCCAATTCCAGAACTTTTAATCGATTGAATTTTCACAAGAAAAGTAACGACTCTTCGCGCTCCTGTCCGTCACTATTCGTTACCGGGAGTAGCACATGTGCGCGGAAAGTGCGAAGGATGAATAGCTCATAAAGTCAAGTTGTGAAAATCAATTTCCCGCGATGCGTTTCAAATGGATAATTGAATTGAATTGGTAACGGCACCGCAATGGTGGAGCTCGCGTTGCAGAGACACGTTACCTTCGTTCCGGTGTGTACCGGACGACCGCCGTGGTGGCATTGCCGCTTACACACGCCGCGCTTAACATGCCAGTGGGTGATTCGGCCACTCTCCAAACCCAGTAGCGCAACGGGGTTTTACGATTATTTATATTTTATGAATTTCTCCCACCTACACCGAAACCATCCAATGGATCCCCCGGTGTGTTTCATTGTGGCGCCAAAAGCAGAATAGATCCCTGGCCGATTGTTGGTATCGAAAATGGGCAGATGGCAAAAGGATCGGACCCGGTGGACGGACTCGGTAGCATTTTTCGGAAGCGCTTCGATAAAAAAACGAAAGGAAAATAAGTAAAAATAATGGCCGCGAAGGTGATGGACTGGTGAAAAGCCAGCAGCCAAACATCGAACCTGGGTAAATGGCAAAAGTTGGACAACGGACCATTGCACACCGGGGCCAGTGTCAGCCCGTCTGGTAGAGTGCTTCGGAACAGCAGCTCGAACGCGGTTCCATGGTAAAACTTTACCATTTGGCGCGGTGAAGCGCGACACACACACACACGCTCCACCAAACTGGCGATCGCGCAGATTTCGGTCGGGATTTGTACCATATTTTTCTGTGGCCCTATTTGCAGCCGGGTACGAGTAGCGCGTCCTCCTCGCCCCCGGTACGGATACATTTGTGCTGCTCGAATTCGCGCGAGACGCGACACAAACATAAGCAAACGTGATCCGTGGGTTTTCCACTGAAAATTGCTGCATTAATTATGATATGGCATCGTAAAATTTTTGGACTATAAAATTTTGCGGCCCCAAATGCCCACCGCCAGCCGGGCACAGGGACGGCGCGCTTATCCGCCTGGGTGTTTTTCACCTTCGCCAATTGCAGTCTTACCTGCCATTATTGTGCCGCCCAGCTATATCGCTAGCTAGCATAGAAACGGCGAAGCGAAACCAACGGTGCTGCTGCTACTGCTGTTGCTCGTTGTCAGCGGGGTGATTGTGGTTGTGTTTTGCCGCGCAGAAGACTCTGGCACTGGATGGGTATGCAGAAATAATAGAACCCCCTGCGTAGGGGATGGCTACCGTGCATACCGTTGGCACACAAGATGATTAACTGCGGTCGTAAAACTGTACCAAAAAGTATCTATAAAAAAGGATTAAACCAACGCGAGTGAAAGAGAACATTCCGTACTGTCATTATGCGGTGGCGGTAAGGTACGAAGTTTGTAGCACTTTAAATCTATTGTTTGTGCGGTGTGGTTTGGCTTTTCGAAACCGAACATATTCTAATCTGTTGGGACGGTTGGGTCATCTTGCAGAGTTATGAGACTGCAGCAGTGGAAGGGAAAAACGGCTTATCAACTTGGGTGGAAAAATAGCTTAAGGTGGCCATAGAATTATTGATAGGTTTAATTGTGCATGCACGGCTGAGTGTACGTAAAATACAGAACGTATATAAAAAAGTTTATTATAGCATTACCGGCAAACCAACCATGCTTATAGGTTAGGATTTAGTTACAAGAAAATCAAAATATTGGGAGTCAAAGTTTAAATTTATGGAAATAATATGAAAATGAAAGATTTTTCGACAAATATTCAACCAATGTAACTATTTGCTTTTTGTTTAGTGACTCAGAAATGATATAATTTTTTTTAAATATATTTACACATGTTTGTGATTTATTGCAAAATCCTTGATGAAAAAAAACCTTGATTTGACCATATGAAACTAAATGTTTTTTAATGTTGAAATGATACCAAAATAGAAAGAGCTTACAGTGGATGTCGTATTTGATGTAACACATTTTTTTTTACTTTTGTATTAGACTAAATTTAAATTTACCACATAGCCGTATAGTTAGTCTTTGTTACGGGGAAACAGGCCGGATGAGATTTTGGTCCCGGACCAAATATATATGAGTTGCATCGGGTGTGTGATGCAACTCGTCGTGAGAAGCATTCCGAATAGGATTTAGTTAACTGAGGTACTAGGCGTCCCCATGGGTTATTGTTGTTGATCTAACTTAAGCAACGGTCACTCCCAAAGAGATGTAAGCAAACTAGGCATAACATATATTTTACCTTCTTTGTTTGGTGCTGAGAGGCGTCGGACATGGCAGCACAGTTATCAATATCTCAACCGAACCTTCCGCTTATGGCAAGGACTGAATTATACTGACTTTTTGGCTACAAGGTAAAATTAAATCTTATAATTCAGAAACGGCCGACATGGTTAATAAGCGCCAAAAAGAAGGCAATATTAGTTTTTTTTAATTCCTGTATTAAAACCTTGTTGTTTCTTAAATTTAATCATGTTCCGACATTGGTAAAATATGCCCTCTGTGTTTTGTACCAGAGAATATAAATCTGTACGTATGACAAATGTTTCAAATCATTTTTATTTGTTGGAGTTTGATTGACATTTAAAATATATTTGTTATCCAGTACAATTGTCAATGTAATTATGGAAATAATTGAAACAAAGGCTTTATGAACTTAATTTGCCATGCATTTTTTTAGAGGACAAAGTCTTGAAACTTCTGTTTATTTGGCAACACTTTTATGTCATCTCTAGCAATGTTACTGCGACAAAATTGAACATTAGCCCGGCATTGACTGCTATTGTTTAGTTGTACGTACGCAACTGTTTAACATTCTGTGATTTCTAAAGCATAACACATGACAATGGTTAATGCCTTTAGGGGTGATAATATTCAATTCATAATAATGTCAGGCTGTGGAAAGCTTAATGACACATATAAAAACCATTCAAAGTATTCCTCGGGGTCAAATATGATAGTAATTATCCAATAACTGATTTACTCATTTGCTGATATTCAGTTTTTTGTTGATATTGATCTATCGGTTGAGTTGAAAGCTCGAAATGAATGAATCACTGTCGGTGCATTTCGTATGTATGCATGTGTGCGCGCATGTGTGTGTATGTTCTTTTTTTTGTTAAATATACTCCATGCAGAAAAAGCATTATGATGTGCGTATAAAATGGATAATTAAATCGTATGATAGTAGTACCTAATTTGTTTATAGATGTTTATTGAAGTATGGCGTGGAAAAGGGGAATGGAATCATTTTTTATCGCACATGTTTGCGAAGGTAAACCAATAATTCGATTTTGTGGTTTTTGTGCTATGTTTTCAATGATATTTTAAACAATGTTGTCTTCTTACATGTTGCAGTATGCTTTTTGTAATTACAGACTCGTCATGTTACATTGCTGTTCTCGCATATATTTATTTCAAAATTGAACATTGTTTCTCATTTAATTTAATCGCATTAGTACTGTCAAGAATGAAACAATTACTCTCACACAATGATACAAATGTTCGAGCCTTAGGTGTCATGCCACGGTACAACATTTGAGTGCAGATGTGATGGGAAAATTTATATTTCAATTCTATGCCATAATACCCAAATTCGGAGCCTGGTGTATTCTGTTTGTTTTTCTTCTTCATTTTGTGTGTAGTGGGATTTCAGCGACAAACACATTCAATCAAATAATCCTCCGGCCGCATCGGAAGAAGTTAGACACGGGACCGAGCGGGGGCCAATGAATTTCCAATCGAAATCAATCGGAAAAACAAATTCCAACGCAAAAACGCTTCCGGTCAGGGAAGGGTCTGCGCTACAGTGGCGAAAAGGGGATAAAATGGGAACGCGCCAGCATGGAAGAGTATCCTTTTTTATGTGATATTATTATTGATATTTCAAGCATCTTGTTTTGTGCACAATAACGACGAAGCCCTCGTCAGTCGACACAGTTTTTGATTTGATGTATGAGTTTGTGCGCGTATCTGTGGATGTTCGTGTATGCGAAGCAGAATAAGGAATGGACGTTTCGGTTGGGCATGAAACACGCAACAAATATTTGTATAATTTCCGCTTTTTGCAATCGAAAGAATGCACACAGAAGGAGACATAATATGTGTTTCTTTTCTCTGTGGAACTGGAAACCAACGATCGTTGATCAATAGCAGGATCGTTTGATCACGGCATATGATACACATTGTAGTTGTGGTTGTTTTTTCCCTCTTGTATCTGTTTATGCTTTCGTGTCGCCTTTGAATGACGATGTTTGGTTATGTAAGTATGCATCTGTTTGATTTATTTTACCAACGATTGGTGGTGTGTTGCTTGAGGAAGTAAAAAAGGGGTTGTGTCTACTTTGTAGAAAAAAGAAACAAATGAAATACAAACCATAGGGGTAAGGAATGAGGGATGAATGTCGTAAAATCGTACTGAGATGCGAACTTACAAACTCTACAGGATATAAAAATATGTTTCAAACAAAAACAAAACTCCGCATAACCTTTACGGGTTCGTTTTCGGTGCCTTTGCTCATGGCGAAGCCAGCCAAAAAAATCTTTGTTGATCCCAGCGATGTTTGCGATGTATTTTCTTCCATCGGAAAGGAAAGAAAGCAATCGAATAAGCCAAACGAAAACACCATGGATCCGTGCCCGGGTTGTCGCGTGGGGAGCGCTGGCAAGCATGTTCTAATGGAGCAACGATGGAATAGATAAACATGTTTTGCATAAGAACCATGAAAATGAGGATGCATGAAGGAGCGAATTTTCGAGTGTCGTATGTCGCATTGAATTATGATGCTTTCGCCGCATTTTGTACTGAACCTTCGAAATAAAAAAAATCCGACTTGGTACCACCATGCATTAGTGGACTTGTGCGTTGGTTTGTTACATTTGAAAGGGGTGGACTTTGGTGTGTTATTGCACGGTTGTTGGTACGAAGCTTGTAAAACTACCCAATCAGAACACAAAGCTTCCTTCCTCAAACAAAACTTATTCCTTGTGCAGTGATGCAAGCAGGTGCCGATTTTTATCTGCAACGAAACAGTGTTGCTGAAGGATGTGTCATTTTTTGGAATGGGAATAATTTGGTAAGGTTCAGCAGTAGTCAACGGCGAAACGATCGCATGTGCGAAAAAACAATGACAGTGTCAAGAAAAAGCTAAACAAACGATCAAATCCGCAGGATGGATGAGCATATGTGATTTGAATGTGGGAAATCTTTTTTGCACCCCGCTTCTTCGTGACCGTTGCGCGCCCGTAAATGCTATTCTTCGGTTTGCAACTGAACTGAGCCGTAGGTAGAGGCGAAGCGAACTGTATCGTATCATAAAGAATTTTTTTTTTCCACCTCGATGTAGACGAGCGATACGTTTGCGGTACGTCGTTCTGTTGATGTACCCCAGAGCATAATGTAACAATTTTGTGCGGATCTATCATGCAAACATTCCACGAAATTGGATTAAAACAGATACGCAAACAACAAATAAAATATGTAAATTCTGCCCGCCTGCTACTGGGAGTTGGATTTGTGTGTGCTCGCTCAGTGGTTCACGGCGTAGGAGGATTTTCGAGGCTTTGCAGATTTTACAAAGACGAATGGTTTTACTCGATGGTTACCCATTTGTCGTGTTCTTGCTGCAGCACAGAATGGTTTGTTCGGAGGTTTTGATTTTGACACTTGAAGCATTCGGAAACATGAACCTGCTCAAAAGAAAGCAACTTTCGACACTGCACAATGGGCACGAATCGAGTGAAATTGGGGCAGTCAACTTAAACTTGTTTTTTATTATTATTTCAATGTTTCCCTCTTTTGTGACACTACAATCTCAAAAGGTCTTGGTTCGTCATGTTTGGCTTCCTTAACTTGTATTTACCGTAGCAAACCGTTGTATTGTACCTGTAACAGAATGGCCTATATGGCTTACGGGGGAACTACCCTGATAGAATTTATTATCAGTCCAGTCATTTTAAAGACAAGCGCTGCTATCATCTCCACCACCGGGTCCTCATTATATTCCCAAGGATTTTTCATGCTTAATTCGTGAGTAAGTTCAATACTTCTTTTCGTTAAACAATAATCACAGTGGCGTGAAGCACATACCTGGCCTTTATTTTGACCTATTCGGTAGAGTTTACTTGCAATAATATTCGTTTTAGTGCATGTGTGGCCAAATCAATATGCCCGTGTTTATGGCCAAAGCCTTAACATTTTTAAAAGGTTTTTTTTCCTTACGGAACAGTTTTTAACAACAGCCTTTCCAAAGTATTGAAAATTGGTAATTTTCATTTTTTAATCAAACATTCTAAATCAATTAAAAAGATTTGATAACAGTCAGTTTTGTTTCTACATAATAAACAAGTATAGTAATTTCAATGG
>KB663688.1:324558-337050 GCA_000349025.1 Anopheles minimus
CCTCTTTTCTATTGGAAAAATCATAGCACGATCAAATGAATGGGAATAAGTACATTGTATAAACAGCAACACGAATTTTGTTGTGTATGTATGCATAGCCTTTCTTAAAAACTAAGCAATAACAAAACTGTGCAAAACACTAATGATGAAATGTGTGCGCACGGTGACGGTTCAGCATGTATAACACAGAGAACATGGAAATCATCTCAAGTGCAGATAGATGAACTGTATCATTCGTCTTTTGATCTTAACTTATGGTAGACAGGTTCATCGATTCTGCTTGATGCAGCAATGAGACATATGTTCAGAGGCATAAGCATCGACGGTAGAGGCTTTTGATTAAAATGTGCAATATGGGTACAGATGAAACATTACTTTTCTTCACGAATATTTGGATTGAGTAAACGAAACAAGGTCTCAAAAGTACAATGGATGTAAAGAAACAATTATAACTACCTTGGATAAGTTATGCTTGGAAGAAATTGCAGGAGCATTCTCTGTAAAGAAAAGAAAAGAAAGATACATTGAAATTTTATGAATTTTGATCACTCTTAAATTACAATACAATGATTAGATGTATTATACCTAGATTGCTATACAATATTGAGTTTTTAATAAATTAAATAAGCTTTAACGATCTCAGTAATGTTACGCAACTTGGGTACTTTGAGAAGTGAAATTCTTGAATATAGTATCACTTACTAAAGCAGCCTCGTTGATGAAGACGATTTTGAAAGCTTTAAAAATTCCTTTACCTACTGATGGCTGTACGATTTTTCACCAGGATACCGTAGGTACCACCCAGTCCCCGTACTTTGTCAGAAGAATTCAGTTAAAAACCATTTATCTTAATCTATGAAACTCGATATAAATTGTAAGCCTATTCTCAACAGACTTCACATCGTCATTCCGACGTAATTTATCTAGCCAAGTTTTGCATCACACTTATGGCAAGAGATCACGTTTCCCCAGTCAACGTACCCTGAGCATTTCCGTCATCGCGAAGTAACGTGCAAAAAGGGAAATAGTTTGAAGAAGCCGTTATTTGTACAGGACTGATAGAGGAATGCATTGAGCTGGTGACAGTGCGGGCAAATTTTCTCATCAGAAAGTGTTCCGCGTGCCATCGTGTTGTGGGGGAAGAATCCTACACATCCCTAATGTAGATATGCATGTGTACGAACTGGGCGAAAGATTACCCGTCTGCACGGAAGAGTTTGCTGGTTTGGTAGGAATCCTTGGACGGCTTTTTAACGTCGAACCTATCCATCGTGCCCGGCGGTTCGGGAAAGAAACGTATCCAGAGGGCGGCCTACTTGTGCGTGTGTGAGTGGTTGTGGGATATTACTTCCACTTCATTTTGCACTTAAATTCTAGAACTCCTTTTCTTGCCTATGTAAAGCGTAAGATTCTTATCCCTCTGTGTCCCTATGTACCGTCACTCAAACGACTACGCAAGAGACGTAAGATGGCGAGACTACGACAAGTAAGCTGAAGGACTTGACGCTCGTTTCCTGTGGGCTATAAAATTCCAGTTGTATTTTCATGCCCACCCTATCGACCGACACTCCGGCATTCTGCACACACCGAAGGTAGGCAAGCGGTGTAATAATTATCATTATATCTACTTCTTGATTGTGCAATTAGGTAGAAATTAAAACGTTTTTAATGTTTCGTCTTAATTAACGGAATGTTTGGAATGTAGCAGCTGTGCTTCCGTCACATGATTGCGTCCGAAGTTCGCCCGGATCCGGCACAGAGCACAGGTTTGTGAAACGGAACGATGTCTGACAAAAACCGCGTAAAAAAGTGCTCAGTCGTGTAACGCAAAACAAAAAAACGGTCCACTTTTGAGTGAAATTTAACTGAGCTCTTCAGCAAGGAAGATATTTTACTGCCTCTTCAATGTGTCGCCTGTTCGTCGTACCTGGTCCGTTGAGTGGCTTTGTAATCAGATGAAATGTAACTATCACAGCGTAGTGAAAAGGCAAAGATTTTCTAAAAAAAGGTAGTAAAAAAAGTTTTTAACGTTAAGGATAGCAAATATTGATATATTTAAACCACGGAAAGCGTTAGGAAAGATTTTCGAATTGTGGGCAAAATCAATGTGACAAGATATGTGTTTATGAACTGCTCAGCGATCCTAAACGAACACACCATTCATCTTTTGTTGGTAAACCATAACACTCGATCAGCAAAATGTTTGTATACCGATCGGCGATTTCCGAGCGCTACCGAAAGCTGCAGCTGATACTGCTGTAAATGAAGTTGTTACACAAACCGAAGAGCAAATAAATGAGCAGAGCAGTGGTTCAGTAACAACTGAAAGGAAACGAATGTAAGCTCGGGCACAGGGAAAGCCGTTAACAAAAAGTGCACAAAACCAACCATACGACACACCCGAAAACATCCATTAATCATGGGTTACAGTAAAGTTTTATGGAAGTTACCCTACCGCGAAATAGCGAAGTTAATTTTTAAACACAGTCATGTCAGATGCGGATGTTTTCTTCATCCTGGCTGATGAACGAAAAGCATAAAACAGAGCATTCGCCGCCTCCCTTTTCGAAAAGCACCGAGAACGAAACATGAAGGGAGAGCATTCTTTAAGCATTTTTAACGACGCGATTTGCGGGCACACCGACGAAAAAAAAAAAAATGCCATAAAACATCCGCAAAGTCCAAAACAAAAGAGGACGAATAATCCCGTTTGTTTTGTTTTTTGTTTGTTTTTTTTTTTGTTGTATGTGCTCGGTGTATGTGCTTTGTGTGGTTACTTAATTTAAGTGCTGCGTAGTGCGGAGTATGAGTAAACATTTTTGTTTTACTTCAACCGCTTGTTTTTGTTTACACTGTCGGAATAAGTTAATTGAGGTCATCGGTATTAGTGCAATTACACTTCAATGGTGGAAGGTGTAGGAAGAACGTGATAGCAATGAATGTATTAAATTGAATGCTTGATTCAAAATACCTTAATCTTTTCGTGTGCTGTACACCGTTTGTTTCTAACAAATAAAATTATATGGTGAAGCCGACAAAACAAACATCATATGGTATCAGTTTTGTAATTTTGCAAACATTAATCATGCTCCATTTATGTGATAAAAAACCTGTATTTAATCTATTGGTAATATGAAAATTGCCTAATGAACCGACGAACTGCTGTCAACCTGTTTACTGATTGTGATTTTGACAAAAGGACGACTAGAAAATTACTGTTAAATATATGTCATGATTGTGAGGATTGTGTTGATGTTAGAGAAAGAAACACAGAAACACCATCAGATGGATAAATTCTCAAGTTGTTTAGAAATCAACCTTTACGCGTGTTCCGCGCCATAAAAGACGATTATGTGCACGCCATTATGTTTATGTCAACCATGCCATTCGTCGTGGCACGAAAGGGATAACAATGCTATCGATGTACAACATCTGAAAATTATGTGCAAAGAAAGGGCAGCTACATACACCAGTATATGTTGTGATAGCATAAGAAAAGATACAACGGTAACAAAAACTGGACACTCACACGCGAACATTTGGGGTGAACCTTTTCGACCGGAGAAGAAAAGGTGAAGGGGCAATGAGCGAGTGACTAAAAAAAGTAGGACGAAAATTTCTGTTTTCGGGATGGTTCAGTGTGATTATTATGGTGGAAAAAAAATCATAGGCAGGTATCACAGTGGACGTGCAACAGTGTAACAAAAGATTGAAGTTTGCGTAAAAAATATATACACTTTGAAAGTAAAAATCATAAAAAATTTTTGTAAGTTTGTTTTCTTACAAAGTGTGCATATAGATGTTAGCCCATATTGAACTGCACACAAAAACGATACAACGAAAGAAAGTATCGTCATCATCTAAGATAATCCAAACACTGAATGTCCAATATTGGCCACAACACACCTTGCCACCAGAAGCGCCTGACAGATAATGATCGTTGGGCGGATAAGCAAGTTTTAGCGGGAGTAAAGTACCAAAAGGTTCATAAAACTGCTGGGTTTACATATTTTTACGACTTTATTAATAATGACGCCAGGATGTTTTTGCTGTTGTTGTTGCTGGACCGGTTTAAATGATGTACAAAAAATGGCAAAGTCCGACGGTGGTGTATACGTAGTGTTATGTCCCAGGTCCCATTTTATTTTGTTCCCTTTTTTTTAGCCAGAAGCTTTCGGTAAGACACACTTAGTCGTTTTGAATCTTCTTTAAAGATTGTGGTAAGACAAGGTGGATTGAGGCGACTTTTTTTGTTGGTTCTGGTTTCATCTTATTCGCTTGCTTAAAAGCAACAGCTGCATTTGTGTAAATGAATGTTTGTTTGTGTGAAAATGTCTGAACCTCCCGACGAAACAAACGGGGACAAACGTGTATTGTAGCGGGTTTTATGCTGCTAGAGAACCTAACGGGAAAGTGTGTTAAAAGTGAAAAAGTTGCTAACACACCGGTGTGTAGTAAACAGGACATTGTAAACTGCGCTATTAATGACCTTTTGCTTCGGTTGAGTTTATTCCAAATGGGTAGCAACAACGTGTGGCTGGTTGGCTGGCTGACTGGCTTGCTGAAGGTGCCATTCCGGAGAATAGAACGATGATGGTGATGATGATGAAGATGATTATGATGATGATTATAACGATGACGTCGGAGGCTTCTGTTTGATTGATGATTTTTATGGGGACACGGCATCATAAAGCATTTTACATGATGTTCCCGTTGATGGGCGTAGAACAGCAGGTGATAAATCGTACGCAGCGAGCAGTCCATTTGATGAGTTTATGAATGGTTTGAAAAATAGCATCAAACGTACAGCTTGCCAGGAAATTGGCTTGAAAGATTAACATCCTAGAGGGTCTCTTTTTACGGCACTACACGTTTGGGTCAAGGCAGGTGAGCTAATACCAATGCGGTATGGACTGTATGTAATTTTACAAATCCTCTTGATGAAAAAAAATAATTAGGCGGTATAATGTAACAAGCTATAATTTAAAATTCTTTTCAAATGCTGTATTTTGTGAAGCACATTGTGCAACTGAGAACAATTTCTTTTTCCAAATATTATTTTAGTTTTTATGCTCGGCACTGTCCGTTAGTATGATAGACTGTTGATATGCAGGCAGCGCTGTATGGCCTTGACAACATGTTGAATATTTGTTATACATATAAATCAAATTCCACCAGCCTATACACGGGTTCGCGGAAAGTATTCGTGACACAATTAAACATAATTTGCAACGTGCTCAATATCTCGAAACCGCATGAATGATGTGTTTCGGGCATGTCACTAAAGTTGTATATATTTTGTTTACATACGTAATTAGATGAATTGGGGCTTGTTCGTTTAATGCGAAGCCGTACCTCAAACGCACCGGTGCGGTGGACGGGTTCGATGGGTTACGGTGGTGTGGAATGCCAGGCACTACTGTTTAGTGTACGCTGGAGAAAGTTTAACCATAACCAGCAAAACTATTTTATTACCATTGGTCATACACACGGGTACGGTTTGGCGACGGACGGATATTGGGCCCCACGAACGAGCGAACGGCTCAATTCGGAAATCCTTCGACGTGTGCCGGTACGCTTTGTGTATATGTGTAGCTCATTTGCTGGTACGTGCACAGGGACGATTATTGGAAGCGTGTTGCCGTGGTAAATGGTAGGAAGTCAACCGGACGGGATGCAAGTAGAAAAAGCTCAACATATGTAACGCATATGTAAATACGCTTACTCATGGTATACGGAATGCGGCCCCGGGGCCAAGCGAGGCCACCATCGAGGCGTTCATTTCGGGGGACGCTAGCTTTAACAGACGTAATTTAGAGAAGGCAAAGAGAAAGTTTTCCACCCGTAAAGAGGTGCCGGCACCACTAGATCTGGTCCCCCAGTACCCTGCAAAGCTGGACCGCTCTAGACACAGTAGCTTCCATGTGTGTATTTATGTGCAGTTGGACGATGTGCTGTTGTGTTTGCTCTTCCGGTTTTTACAAACTTCACTCTACCCATTTTCCGGGGCATTTCCCGCGTAACAATTTTGTAGCTATGTGCGGAGTTGGGGTGTGTCTGTAGTGTGTTTTTGTTTCGTTCACTTAGGCACGCCGGTCGATGGAATAACTTATTGAATCTCGGCCATTAAGAAGAACCATGGCCCAGGAACTGCACCGGAGCTATTTGTTGTCGGTTGCCGGTTTCTTTGCGTTACCAAACTCAATTGTTGTCGTGGTGTGGTATGGTGTGCTAGTTATGTGCAGGTTTAAAGGAACCATTGCACTAAACGGCGTGCAGTGTGCTGGGCGAAGAATGCGCTAGGAGCGCAAAAAATGGAGGATTTAAATCAGTGCATCATACCCAGGGTGCCTTGCCGTGGTTCGAGAAAAAAATGGCCAGCATACTTGGCTAAGTTGAGCAAGTTTCAGCCATAATGAAGGAAGAATCAACTTTGGAACCTGCCAGCTTGAATGGGGGAGGTGGGAGTGAGCGAGAGAGAAAAGCCAAACTTCCAAGAGGGCACCAGAGTTGAATCGAGGATCTTGTCGTACTTACGACCGACAGAAGGCGGTAATACTGTCCCAGTTCTACGTGCGAGCCGCTATACCTAGTGCTCCTCGGTGTGTGCGAAGTGTTAGTGTGTTTTTTTTTCTAACGCCTCTTACTTTGAGCTTTTTTTCCATCTCTTTAACGTCACACCAGCCGTCTAACTGTTTTCTTTGCGGCAGGCTGATTTTAAAATGGAAAGCGTGAAGAAATGGTAAAGCGCTGAAAAAGAGGATAACAAAAAACACACACACCCACACACATAACCCACCCAGGACTACTTTCCCGGGCAAACGGTAGTGGCAGCAATAGAAGCAGCGTGGAGCAAAATTTATCGTTTGCAATAATGAAAACTTTTCTGCCAATATATGTGCCTTACCCGACGACGCTGTGACGCCGTGTGCTAGCGAACATGTATAGGTGGCAACGATGAGCAACCGATGCGTTGCCTGAACGCGCCTGAAGATTAGTGTCGATGGTTTGTGTATGTGTGTGTGTGTGTGTATGTGCACGGGATTGGTTTGCGAGAGTTTTCGAGAACCGATGGCGGCTCGGATTGAACGATTTATGGGAAGTTGTTTGTTTGGAAATATTATAGCAGAAGGCACTGGCTGTGCGTGCCCGTGTGCATGGGCGTGTGTTTTATGCACAGCAGCTGATGTGCGATGTCCGCTCGTTGAGAACTGCCGACAAATAAGTGATCGGAATGTGTGGCCTCTACTCAATACATCTGGCTGGTGTGGCAGCGATTGGTGTGTATAAACAGTTTATGCGATCGGAAAACGTGCAGCTATTTGGTGGTGTGAAATTTTTGAGAAACGAATTTATTGACTGGACGCGTATTGATTGAAATAGTGCAAGCTGCAATTTTTGTATTATATATATTATATTTTTAATGAATGTTTCAAGTATCAATCAATTCGAAAAGAACGATCGTTTTATCTTGATAGTGCATTGTAACAGTTGCATTACAAAATTATGCTTTTTTGTATTCCAGTCCGTGTTTCTAAAATTATGCATAATATCTACTTCAAATTGTACATAATTTACAAAACATGCAAGATAAAATGGTTAATGAAGTTATCGGTGTCTACTTTAACCCGAAACAGAATCAAAAGATATCCATTTTTATCAGTTTATCAGTTTTAGCACACTTTTAATGCATTATTTGATAATATACAGCCAGGTCTTTCTACCATGAATAAAAAATCGTATTCTTTGCTTTCTGTTAAAAACTTGGTATGTCCCTTTCAGATCTCCTTTTTATTTACCAGAAAGCTGTGCGATGCTCGTGTTTCTTTTGTAACAAAACATCGACACTGAATAGGAAAGTTATTATTTAATTAAAATTAAGGCGCCAAACGTGCCGCGTAATACGAACGAAGTGGTAAATCTTCATCACAATTTTACAGTCTGGCAAGCAAAAGTGCTGAAATTGGAGACAAATAAGGAGATAAAATGTCGCTCAAAGCAAATGTAGCAGTATGTGACGAAGTTGGTGGTTTTTTTTTATCTCTCGTCTGCTTTTGAAACTTAATGCGTGAATGTGACTGTGTCTCAGATGGCCAGAATGATCGCCAGAAAGGATGGCATATTTTGATTGTGGCAGCACACAGTGTCAGTGCGGCGGCGGGATGAACGCGGCTTGGTGCTGGTTTACAGAATTATGTAAAAAATGTACTTTCATCATTTTGCTGCTGTGAAGAGATTGGGTGGTAATAAAAATGGTATGTGTGGTGCCGTGTGCAGAAAATGGATATCTTGCGCTTTGCAAGATGGGCTACAGCTCTACCTTCATATCATATTTTTAACGACGGCGTAGCAAATTTGACGATGGTCGGTCCACCCACCAGGAGAGTGGTAAAAAACCTTAATACATACCGGGGACTGATGCCGTGGGAGCCTTTGAAGTTTTCATGAAGTGGAGGATTGTGTGGCTTGCTCGTTTTGCAAATGTTCAAATGTAGGTATCCACTCGCCTCATCCACTCGAAAACTTCCAGCGTGTTTAATTTGTGCAATGGAGACGCCTGGTAGTTCAAATAAGTTATAGCACCAGCATAGTTATGGCGCTTGAAATTAGCAGTATGATAGTGGATGGTCACAGTGAATGGTGCTGTGTAGAATGTGTAGGTTCGCAACTATTAACATGGACTGAACTCATAGTACAACGTAGTAATGTAGTGCTGATTTCATAACATTCCAAACTAGCTCCACACGGCTAAGGTTTAAACTGGTTAATACGGAAAAATAGGACGATTTGTACAGAAAGAAATATCAAACAAGGAATCCTTGACGCGGTTATTCGTAAGTAGGATAACTATCCATCTTTTATCAAACGGTTTGTAACCTAGCTTATGACAGGCATGAGATTGGTAAGCTTAAGGTTCAGTTCATACAAAATTCTTCGTAGTTTTATCAATTAAATAATTCTTAACCATTTTTTTTATACTTTCAATACAATCCATTAATTAGTTGCATTTTTTTTCTTTTCAGGTAATTACATACAACTTTTCCTTGTGCGTACGATCCTCTTTTCGATCGTTTTTATCTTATCGAGCGATCAACATAAAAGAGTAAGTTTGTCTAGTAATGTGAATCAATACATTTTTTAGCTTTTTTACATAATGGCCTATATTGGAGTAACGATTAGTTTCAGTGTTTACGTTTTAAATATATAATGTTCTATATTTGTAATATATTCGATGCTTCTTAATAATTATATGACGAGCATATGTAAAATGATTAAATAAACAAAGGTTTGAAAGAAAGAAACGTTAATATTAGAAATAGAATGAGTTAAATTATTTGTCAATAAACTAAACTTAACACCATCATGTGTGTTCTATTACACAAATTTAAGCCATATTCTATATATCAAATACACATATATGTCAGTAAATGTTGCACTGTATTCATAAAATAATTTTCTAGACCAACTATCGATGCCTATGGATAACTTTTTTCAAGCTCAGACTATTGGTTATAGCTTTTATTATCTTGGTAAAGTATATAAATCTGGAAACTTTAGTTATTCATAAGAGTTTATATAACTAAAACATGCTTTTTTGAAAATTCCAAATTGGCACAGCTTAGTTACTTCTGTGAACATTGATTCGAGCAAGCATTGCATTTAATCGTTCATTTCTTATCATGTGTATCGTGGAAAAAGGAACGAAATGAGTATTTGAAGAAAAGATCACCAGACGTCTGTTGACAATGGTGTATCGCTCACGTACAAGAAACGGAAGCAACATTTGCAGAGCTTTTCCCTACAGCCTCGAGCAGGTGCAATGAACATTAATACTCTTTTCTCTGAAAAACGCACGTCTCATTCGTATGGGTAACGTTGCTAGACGAGCTTTCTGAGTCGTGCGTTTTGCGTACTGAGGTAGTGATCGTGTCAGTGCAGTGTGGACAAAAGTGTACAGACGCATAGCGTTTACACTTCTAACTACAGGCATGCAATTTTCACTCACAAAGGTTTAGCTCACAATTTTCCAAAAAGCACCCTTTTTGGCCAGAAGCTGTTAGTCATACAATCGTCTTAAATCAGGCAAACCTACGTTTCATTTCATTTCATTGCTGTAGTACCGGTGAGAATCTGTGAATTCGGTGTCAGAGCTAAATGTAGGTTTCGCTGGACAAATCGCTATCCATACACATTGGGCCCTGTGTGGTGACCAGGTGTGAGGAATCATCGGGCCCGGTTGTATGGTTTATGATTCCCCAAAATAATCACATTCCAGTCACGGAAGTCGATTTAGTCGACACTTAATGGGTGCTGATATCGCGCATCCGTCGCTAGAGTGCAGTGAAAACTGTTTCACTTTTAGCGTACTGTACGGTTCTACGATTGCATCGTTACCACCCTGCGGCCACACTGTAGACGGTTCGTGTGCAGAACGAAACGGAATAATTCGGTTCGAACGCAGGTGTGTCAGAAAATGAATTTGGATGTGCGGTTGAAGTGAAATGATAGGAAGTTAGATTTCAATGTTTCAGAACATCGGAAGTCAACAGTAGGAAGCGGGTACTTAGCAATTTGGATCATGTGCTCGATGCCGACTCGCTCAATAATAAGTCACGGGGTGGCGCAGCTGTGAAGCATATGAAATGAACTGAAGAGTATACTCATTTTGAAAATTGGATGCCATACGAGTTAATGATTCCATGCCGTAACACATGGTGGTGTGTACGGACGGTTCGCAAATTGGTTTAAAAGGTTTGAACATTTGGATGAAGCCAGGTGGTTTGGTTTATTTTGGGCCATTGAACCTAAGTGCGGAATTTGCGTGCTATAAAAAGGAATAAAACGTTAAACAAAGCCCAATTTTAGAATTCGTTTGCTAGTTTTGATTATTTACGTAAATTGTTGAGGAATGTAATAAGATCGTTCTTATAGGTAAGCTGCATTGGCTAGCATTTGGTTTAGAAGATAGCATAGGTTTGGTGTAGTCAGTGAATCCTGTACTTATCATGAAATATTGTCCATAAAACCAAAATACTCCATGAAAATAAAGTAAAGTGGCACTGATGGCACATCAGTAACACCCTTAATTAATTCTTAGTTCGATGTAATTGACTATAATCAATTTTATTTACTTATATCAAATAATTATTTTAGCACATTGTATGCATTGGAAATAGTGACAAAATGTTCCTCTTTTCATGCACTTGTCCGGGCATGGTCGGTCCCACGGTATTGGCCAGTCCAACGTTCTATTTTCAATGCGTATTTGTTGACCTCATGCTGTCAACTTTTTACAGTTCTATCAATTCATTTATGGAAGCTATAGCAAGAACTCCTTTGCATCGTGTTAGTAGCACTTCATTGATCCATACCCGAAAAAGTCTGTCATTACAGCATATATCGTGTTGGTCGGATTCGATCGGGCATATATCTATAAGATTCTGGCATTTCCTAAAAAGGAAAAGCATATCTATCGGAAGCATAGCACTGACAGTCCGTTTTAGGCGACCCGAGGATTCAGCAGAAGCCCAAACGGAAGACGAAAAGCATGGAAGCAATTTATTAAAATGCACTGTACTGAGATGTCGGCGGGAAAAGCCAAACGGCCAAGAAGTATTTAAAAATAGATCTCAACTTACGGAAATCAGTCCAAGCCCATCAGTGTTGAAGAATTAAGTGGTAAAACAGACACAACGGCTTAACATTCTTTTTAAAGAGAATTTCTGGGCGAATCGTGGCAGACGTTTTGTACGAACCGTGAGTGATTGACAAGGCAAATGCTACTTACCCTTTGCAATAATAACAGTTAGCAGCAATGTTAAATACATAGCGCTCACAAAGTTTCCGAAGAAGTTATTGTTGTGGCTCACAATCAATGAAAAAGGGGTGACACGAGCCGTTTTCTTTACGTCGGGACTGACAGTGACCGACGATATTTATAATATGAATTGCCTTCCAGAAGTTGCCGCCTTCATTCAAAAGCTTCGCAAAGATGACCATGGTGTTTTGATCATATCTAGATTTGTTGCCAACGCTGTATGAAATCGAACAATTTTGGATTGTAGTGATAATCCTCCACACGATAAAGGATTTGTTGAATATATTTTTAATAATTACATGAGCAAAGCCACAGATTAATTGTTAAAAAGACGACCGAGTAGCTAGCGAAAATGCCAAAAAATCTCATTTTTGTCACCAAGGTCCAATATCGAGGAATTCCTAACTTACTTAGATAAATATACATTCGCTATTCTTCAAGGAACTTCAGGGAGAGTTGAACGTAGGCCAGTGTTGCGAAGCAATCCAAGCAACCATAGTTGGGTGTTTCGCCAATTGTGGATCGTAGCAGCCTTTAATTTTGGTATGAATCCTTCGCATAGAATGAAGATCAAAGTAACCAAGAAATTTGGTAAAATTTGATATATAAGCAGGAGAAAAGGAGGAATAAGTTCAGTTCAGTCAGTTGAGTTCAGTGAGTTCAGTTTTGGAGTT
>KB663688.1:337082-348298 GCA_000349025.1 Anopheles minimus
ATCTATCGGAAGCATAGCACTGACAGTCCGTTTTAGGCGACCCGAGGATTCAGCAGAAGCCCAAACGGAAGACGAAAAGCATGGAAGCAATTTATTAAAATGCACTGTACTGAGATGTCGGCGGGAAAAGCCAAACGGCCAAGAAGTATTTAAAAATAGATCTCAACTTACGGAAATCAGTCCAAGCCCATCAGTGTTGAAGAATTAAGTGGTAAAACAGACACAACGGCTTAACATTCTTTTTAAAGAGAATTTCTGGGCGAATCGTGGCAGACGTTTTGTACGAACCGTGAGTGATTGACAAGGCAAATGCTACTTACCCTTTGCAATAATAACAGTTAGCAGCAATGTTAAATACATAGCGCTCACAAAGTTTCCGAAGAAGTTATTGTTGTGGCTCACAATCAATGAAAAAGGGGTGACACGAGCCGTTTTCTTTACGTCGGGACTGACAGTGACCGACGATATTTATAATATGAATTGCCTTCCAGAAGTTGCCGCCTTCATTAAAAAGCTCCGCAAAGATGACCATGGTGTTTTGATCATATCTAGATTTGTTGCCAACGCTGTATGAAATCGAACAATTTTGGATTGTAGTGATAATCCTCCACACGATAAAGGATTTGTTGAATATATTTTTAATAATTACATGAGCAAAGCCACAGATTAATTGTTAAAAAGACGACCGAGTAGCTAGCGAAAATGCCAAAAAATCTCATTTTTGTCACCAAGGTCCAATATCGAGGAATTCCTAACTTACTTAGATAAATATACATTCGCTATTCTTCAAGGAACTTCAGGGAGAGTTGAACGTAGGCCAGTGTCTTAGAAAATTTAGATAGAAATTATTTAGTAAATGTAAAGTTAAAGCTAGGTTGGTTTCGAACATCGAAACTTTTGTGATGATGTTATATGAATTGTTGTTTGTACCATGGGCAAATTTTAGCTTTACATAAGCATATGGATAATCCCAGTAAAATGTTACATGGTGCGAGACTAAGGGTAGCAGCGATGCGCTTTTCAAAGCAAAACTTTACAGCAAACTCGGGCACAGTTGTGAATGCTTGGAGCGGATGTTTCGATGCAAAAGTCTAAACATCGGACAAGGAGTACAGAAGAAAAAGAGCAATGAGAATCTTTTAAGCTATGGTGTGAGTAATAGAGATACATTTGCTAATGTGGTTCGTGCCTTATTTATGTTGTATGCTCGTTGTTTTTGTTGTGCTCAAAGTAGGGTGGTTGATCCTGCATGTTGCAGTTTTTGCCGTTAATTTTCATTTTTGCTTTCGTGTATTACATCCACCGAGAAGAGCTTTTGACGGTTCATCGTCAACACATTTTCATTGCTATGTAGCACAATGGTAAGGACGTCATTTTTGTGCTAAAATTCAGACGTGTAAGAAAGCAGATAATGCATTGTCCTCTTTGAGCAATGCCGCCGATTTTAATGACATCTCATGGGGTTTGTTAGAAATTGGAGGTTAATGTGTTATGGTGACAAGAAAAGCGTCCCTAAACACTGTGACGTGAATGTGAAAAAATGGATTTTGTGTATGTTGTGCAAACTGTTGAAATGCAAAGTGTATACTTTGTACTATAATATGGAAGTGCAAGGAAACGCATTCGACCTATTGTGTAAAACAGCTATGAAATGTTGGCGTTTTCGACGATGGCACCTTTATTGGGATACAACGGTCAAATTAATTAGATTTTTTAGCTGCCGTAGGAAGATCTGCCCAATCATTCACAGCTCATGTACTGCACCCGTGTTGTGGAAGTAGCAGACAATAGAGCTATGGTCCTTCTGGTGCCTAGAGCCGGATGCTAGGTTGGTAGCTAGACGCATCTTCCCAGTGTCTATAGGCAAGCATTTCGATTCATGCAAAACAATGGAATATTGCCGAAACCGGTTTCCGAGCAGCCGTAGCATGGTGCTTTTTGAATTGCTTGAGGCGTCTTGATGGGGATATAAAAGCTCGGTATAATTCAAAGGTGGGCCATAGGATGCCGTTGATAATACGCAAGGGAAATCCAGGGAATAAATATGATGAACGAAAAAGAGAAGCGAAGGGAGAAGGGACAGAGTGCTGCCATGCAGTAAACTGAAGCTAGACAATAGGTGGGCTGAGCAATAAAAGAGAACAAACACCGACACAACAAACGAGGCATGAGCATTCGCATATGCACCGAGCTGGCGATGGGAAAAAGGTCCATACTCCGAGCAAATACACGGAAAGCCAACGAAGTGACTGACGAAAATAAGAACCATGTGTCCCATGTCTATAGTGCGGGAAGATGCAAGGATCAGACAAAATAAAAGGTTGGCAGTTTTTTTGTTCTCGTACGTCCAAGCGTGTGTATTGATGTTGGTAAGATAAAAAATAGTCACCGTTTCGTACGTTAAGCGTGCACCACAGCCGACTACCTGCATGCAATGGAGGCGCCCAGTACCGCACAGTATCGCATGTGAAGGGGTGGATGAAGCAGACGCTAGCTGGACCTGCAAGGCAGTACGTTTTGAGATAAATGAGGCAAACTAGGACATGTACTAAGCGAAACAGGCTATAATAACAGAGAGAAATGATGAATGAGTGTATGGCGGGTGATTCGTAGTTGCGGGTTCCGGGAAATGAAACTGAGACCTGGAGTACCTGTGGTGACCGTTCGAGCTTTGGTGCGTTTTATGAGCTTCGATCTGAGCACAAGGTAAGGGCACGAATGCAAGGAGTTGGTGGGCATCAAAAAGCCGTATATGGTGCAGACCACTATCGAGTCTTTTGACTCTAATTTTAGCTCAAGACATAAGTCAAGTTGCACGGTTGGAAAAGAGTTGCAGCAGCCAAGAGGGGAAACGGGACGGTAGTTTCAATTAACAAGCAAATTTCCTTTCATGCAGGAATGTTCATATTCTCGCCGGTACTAGTAACCAGCGTGGATTGGTTGGACCGGTGGATTGTGTGGAGGGAAATAAAAATAAATATAATGCAATAAATAAATTGCTTTCGAATTAAATTGTGTGCAGAGCTGCGTATTCCTACTGCTTCATAATTTGCGGCTTGTGTGAAAGGTATGTGTATATGCGAACCTACAACCGCAGACTGATGCATAGTCTTTTGGTTCGGTAAAGTAAAACCGTGTAGTAAAATTAAAAATCGAGTGAGAGCTTCGGAAGCTTTGTATATAATATGTTTTGGAAAGTAGTAAACTTACTAACCTAATGTTAACATAATTAATATGTCGGTATTGTGTTGTTTGCATAAAAAAGCAATTTAATAATTACTCACCTGAGGTAATTTATGATTACTAATTATTCATCTGAGGTTTTAAAGCTTCACTTGTGGTATCATCTGAAGCAACTGTACTTGCACTATCATGTGCTATAAGACATGAGGCATTTTGTGCAAGCATTATGTTCACATAAAAAACTCCATCGTCGAGTCATCGATTTACAATGTTCACTGCGCTCGATATTGAGACAGAACTGAGTTTGTGCTGGTTTCCAATGTTGGTTTCCAGCTGGTGTTCAACTGATTTCCGAACGCGTCAAAATGCCGTCCAGACAAACAACAGCAGCACCTCAAACGTCAGCCACCTGCCTCGATAGCACACCATGTGCTGTCGGGTCGAAAGAACATCTATCCTATTGTGTGGAAGAGTGTTTTTTCTTCAATTCCTTGCTCGGTGCAATCTGGATATTATTGCTCTCTTTCGTTCTTGGGTTTTTGTTAATGGTTGGTGCTTCTCTTCCATTCGTCAACAAACGGCACTGACACACAATTATATTCGCAGGCAGCGCAACAGAACATCGGGTTTGAAGCTGTTTGACTGGTGCACAAAAAGCTAGAGGCACCCTTCACCAATCCCGCTCCATCTATGAGTTCCCGGTCTCCCTTCCACGCTTCGTACGCCGATGTCGTCACTGTTGCATCGAGCCTATACGTCAGTTCTTTCACTGGATCGTGTTGCTTTTCACTTTGCTCATCAAATGGCAGTTGTCGTTCGATTGACGAGTGTTGGAATTTCAATTAAAAATCAAACTCTTATCACTTAGCCTTTCAATCACGTATCAATTGTCTTTGCTCGGGTGCCCTACTGCCATGCAAATGCTTATGCTGCTGCAGGTCGACATCCGATACTTTCGGCGTCACCAACGTTTCGTAGGAAGTGTACCGAGAAGATGGTTTGGTAAAGGCAGATGGTGTTGCTGGTGATTCCACTTCGTTGATTTGAACGTGGAAGGCTGAGTGAATCATATTACCCGGGCATTTCCTTTCGAATTGGATTAGATAATTAGAAACACACCTGCCAAAAAAGGATGAACGGCACTTTTGTTATTATCTCGGTAATAAGAACATATTAACACACACAGTAAATTTGCAAGTTTCTGGATCCTTATTGGTTATTTAACTTGATCTGTCCTTTTTTCATGAATTCCTGGAGGTTTTTCACTAAAATTCACTTAATTTATGAGTAAACTTTCAAATCATGTAAACACGTTTACTGCATCACGTAATGTAAAAATAAACTCATCAACCTCAGGTGTTATACCGTTTAAGTTAGAGCAAAATATTCACTTTCAGCTGCGTTCACTATTTCGATGTAAAAGTTTGGCATTGTTTGGGGATGATTTTTTTTTCAACTTCTCTCTGGCCCACCATTGTTTGCTGTTTTCTGTTTCATCATTTTCCCCGTTAAATGTAGCTAGTATTGATACTGTCCCATCGGATTTTTTTTTGTATCTTGTCCGAACAAGGGGTGGTTGAAGAAAAGTTTCGTAGATATTTTTCACAAAACACTGAAACAATGCAGCAACAAATACTCAACCGTGCAAAATGATCGACATGGTAGCGAGAAACAGTGAGCTACGAGACGGTGAATTTAGTGTACAATGTTTGTTACTGCTGTTTCTGTTTTGCCAGGAATGCTCTTTGGAAGCGCTCCATTGCGTTGGAAGCTTGAGTAAAGAAACTTTGTTCCATTTGGCGTTTTACGACATTATGCTTTTTTATATTCTATTTTGCCGTACAACTGCTAAATAATTATTCGTTGCTCAATCAAGATATTCAAGGGTAGTTTAATTTGAAAAATTGTAACTAAACTCAATTACTACTTAAGTTTGTTTTCACATTTTAGTTCCTGTTTTCAAATAAGTTTCAAAATACACACTTTTTTTTGCACTACGATAGATGAATATCATTTAAACTGTGGAAAGCTCTACAGCTTTTCCATATGCCTATGAAATCTACAGCATGTCGCAAAAGTAAGGAAACTCTCATACAATTACACCGGGACGCAAACTACCGAAAGAAACAACCGAGTGTTTTACGTACGAACGCGAGGGAGCCAAACAGTTACGCACATGGCTCCTGTCATCGTGATTGTGGCGATAAGACTGACAGCTCGTAGCAATCGACGATTGAAGCGGAGGCATATTCTCACGGTTGTCACTAAAATGTTTGAGCGCGCGGTACCGTACGGACAATTTTCTCATAGAAAAAGCTAGCGCTTCGAGGAATCCAGCCACAATTCCAGCCGAACGTATCCGGCACCGAACATGGAAGGACGAACCGGTCGTGATACTCGAAACGAGAGGATATTCGTGCGCGCATGCCTCGCTGCACAGACGAATGAATTTATCGTCACTCAACAGAACTTTGACGCTGGAGCGGTCTTTCGTGAGTGCCTGGCCGCACTGAGTTTCTACCAGGGATTCTGTTTAGAACCGTAGAAAGAGAGAATGAAAGGCCCGTGGAGTGAAACGGTGCGGTAACCGTTCAAATCTCGCAAGCTGCCGCTACCAGTCTTTGCGTCTACTCGCTTGTCCGGTTCGAGAATATATTTTAAATAATTCAATGTGAAAGTTTTCAATTAGCACTGGGTCGATGGAGTATTCGAAGAGATGCGACGGGATCAGAAGGCATAGCATCGCATCGCCATGCTTCGAATGCTCGCTATTATATGGCATTTTAGTCGTTCGGTTGCGGTGGTAAACGACCGGCAGTGTGCGGGCCAGCAGGCGGACATTATTCGTTTGCAAAAAGGAACGTAATGAGGATGCTGTATCGTGTTGATTAAGATGAAATATTCCACCCGGACACAGTGTTGGAAAGGGCCGCACGGAATCGGTCAGCAGAATAAAGGCCAAGGGCAGTTTGTACCGTACGCGGTCCGGTACAAAGTTTGCCGAAAGTTGTGCACACCGAAATCAGTGAAATTTTTCAAACATTTTGCCTGCAGTGCCGGGACGGTAAAGTAAAAGTTCTGGGACGGAAAAACGGAATTGATTTTGTTTGGTTTCAATTTAGAAACGCGTTAAAAATTCATCCGAAGTGTACAGTGTGCCATGTGACGGCTACATCAAAAGAAGATAATTCTCTGAACGATTAAAAATGCATAGCTTATCTGCTAGCTTTCATCCAATTTAACGCACAATATACACCTCCGGACCGACAAGCGGTAAAAAAGTTTGCATAATGTTGGTTGAAGCACGTGAAGCACCATGCGTCTCCATGATGCATCATTAGGGTTCGATCGATGCGAGATGTGCATCCAAAACAATTCAAGGCCTCGGGCATATGAAACACGGCCTGCATACTGTTCCATACCGAAAGTATGCCAAAGGAACTGCTAAAGCTTATCCCCGTGTACGAGCAGTCTCTCCTGTGAGTGGTAATTCATTTGGCCTGAGTTCCTTCAGCGGCTGCCACCCAAACGGGGAGCGCAGCTACGAAGCGGCACGACGAACTCGTATCACCTGTATGACAACCATTTCAGCTTCGGGCGCATCCTGCAAACAGGAGAAGGCCGATGACTCTCAGTGATCGCGCGTGAGCCATACCGTTCGCACCATCATAGCTTGTGTGTGCAACCCGCTACACGTCGGTTCGCGGAAAGAATCGAACTCGGCCCACACACAATTCGGACTGACCATACACGGAACACGTTGCGTGCAGAAATTGTATTGGCTTCATGGTTGGTGTGTATGTGTTATTTTCTGTGTATGTGTGTTTATGTATTTTTTCTGTTAGCGAATGAAAACCTTCTTTTTACACTGCACATCATGCTATACCTTTCACATGCCGGATCGTTTCAACTGAAGAACGGAATAACAAAATCCCAACGTCCAAACCAAACCTTCACTATTCGCGAGAAAGTGAATTGATCTTGGTTCACTGTACGCTGGAATTGGTGGTTTAGTACATGAATGTTGTTTCCGATCCAATCGGCAGAAAAGCATGTGTGTGGTATTTCTGATGCGTTTTTTCGTTGTATCTTGTGCTGTGCCCTGGGAGTGCATCGTGAAGATTTGTTTTTACGTCGTGTGTGGCACCATTTGTGATGTCGTCTCGGATGTGCAATCTGTGTGAAAAGTGGATTGGTTGTGCCTAGCAATTGTATTGTAGTCTGTTTCGGGTCTGCAGAAAAGCATTTTTCAGTTGGATTCTCCCATTGCCTGTGTTTAAAAGAGATGAAAAATGAAAAGCGTATGCTTTCCCCGGTCAGCAAGAGCAAGAAAGTGTGTGTTTGTGTGCATGTGTTTCGGAAACTACCTGGGAGCGTGGTTTGGGAATGACCGAATGCCAACCGCCAGAGCCTGTCCCGTGGGGAAAATAGGAAATGAAGAAAAATTTGCTTTCACACTAAATTGCATCACCGTTCCCGCTGTGCTTGTGGAATACCCTAAGATGCGGCTGTTGTGCAAGCATCGTGGAGGCTGGCTTAGTGCGCACAGGGAATCGAAAGAAATGCCGGGAAAAGTACACATGGCGACACATCGCTGTCCCAGCGGGCACCAGCATTGCGAATGGTACATGCGATTGTCATCCCGGCGGACGTTTGCGAGTGTTGCGATGATCGCTGGTGTAGTCAACGTGTTGCTGCTTCTCGGGGGGAGACTCGTCCAGCACAAAACAGTGCTTCGAGAGGAGACCAACAAAAAAGTTCACATCGGTACAGTCGCTGACAGACAAGTCATCGCAAAAGCCAAAATAGCAGAGGATTAATTTCTCCAATAAGGAAATTGCAGCGCGTGTGTGGGTATGTGCATATTTGCCATAGAGTACCTTTCGGTACAACGAAGGGCTTTTGCAACGATAGTGACTGAAAGCAAAACGGGGAAAAAATATCGTGAAAAGACGCTACACTCCTCCTTCACTGTCCCCATAAAGTAGTGGATTAACTACTGGTTAAATAAATCAGTGTACAGACCAATGCGTTTGGTTCTAACGGACAATATAGACGCTGGAAATGTGTGCAAAGTACGTATTTGACTTTTGATGTGTTTCCATGCAATTGGAACAGATAAACGATGCGTATTTTGTTGCTGGGCTTAACCTTGCAAGGCCCACTCACCTAACGGACAATGGGTTTCGGTCCCATAATTGAAGAGAGCTTTCTGGTCTCCAAAGCAACCGGACCGGCTCGAGCTAGACATTGCTAGCAAAAGGGATTTACATTGTGAAGGAAACTTGGTTTTGGTGCTTCCAAAAAAAAAACTGCTCCCTTTAACCATCCAAGACCTACCGAGTGTCAATGCTTTTTTTTTTGTGCCTGGTTGTCCACAAATCATGTCAGCTAGGAAAAATGAATGCGCTCACTTCAGCAACCGTTTTTAGCGCTGTGAACGTTTTCTTCGTATTACAAGTTCCAGCTTATCGAAGCTGGTTACCGGTGACAAAATGCGTCAGCTACGCTACCATGGTAACGAAAGGCTCGCCAGACTAACCCACTCTAGGTTGGATTGGCATTCCTGGGATACCAGCACTTGTGGATTCGTTTGACCATGACTAAAACTTCTAGCATGCATGTATCTCGGCTGGTTAGTGTGTAGTTACTTTTTGCCAGAACATCATACTATTTCTTCGACATTGGAAAACTCACAATCTCAGCAATTCAACACGTATGGAGCACCTGAATTCCCATTTGCCTGGCTGGATCCTGGTACCTGGAACGGTTCGAACACTAATCGAGATCGATGTTTATGTTTCCCAACGATGATGATGATGATGATGTGGGCGGTTACGTATGATAAGATTGCTAGTAGCTAGGAGGAGCAACCGGAAGGAGAATAAAGTGGAAGTAATGTGACCGGAAAAGGAAGTGCGTAGCTTTTTTTTAAATGGAAACACTCTGCGCAGTGCAGATGTAGCCATCGGTTCTAAATGGATGCTAAATGCGATGTTGCAGTTAATGTGATCTAGCCGTAGGAGAATTCGGGCGGCTGTGTTTTTACTGCTTACCGCTACACCACGGGGGCGAGGTGGCCCAAGTTTATTGAATAGTACTAACGTTTTACGTCGCTGAACTAAATGCGTGAAACCTTTACCGTATTTACGTCGGCAAATAAAATGCACAGCATCTTTCGAGTGATTTGGTGATTTTAAGGGTGAAGAATTCGTCAAAGCACTCGGACCGGTTTTTGTGATTGTGATGGGTTTGAAATTTTATTTTCGAAATTCGCTCACCCGAATGTTTCGGTTCTTTCCGATTGCCGGATGCCTAGCCGAGGATGATGCGGTAGAATGCGGCAGTAAGAATCCCTGACTCGGCTCGTAATTTATACCTGTCCATCATCCACAAATGGCACATCAGACCCAACCCAATCAAAAATCGTCATTCCAGGAAAAACATCATCCACATCTTCGGTCGAATTCAGGCAGCACCGGGCTCGAAGCTACCGGCACCCGTACGATGAAGTACTATTCCGGTGTACCATTTTATAGAGCTGTGTTTAATATTGAATCATCCATTTTCTTTGAGGAAGTTATTGAGGAAAGACGTGTTTCAGGTGTATAGGCTAGAGAAGGCGCACCACAAAATTTTGTGTGAATGGTGCAGGGAGTAGCGTTGTAAAGTAATGGCATTTGCATACTTACTGGCAAATGATATATTTTCAGCGCTTTGCGCACAGTTTAATTTGTAAACTCCACCGTTGTATAGGATGTGTGAAATGTATACTTTTAAACATATTTTAATTGCAGCTCACGAAAAAAATGTTAAGTAACCGGAAAGGTAAACAAACAGTGGTTTATTATTGCTTCGAATGTTTTACGAAGTGTGTTTTTTGCCTATCAAAACGATGAAACATATTTTTAAACCCAAACCAGACGCTTCGTTTGGCGCACTCGGCATACTTCTACGGTTCGTTCGAATCTTACCAAAGTTTATTCCTTGATTGGAACGACAGATGTGTATATATTACAAGCAGCGAGTAAGGAATCACTGCGATACCATCAATATTGGTGTTGGCGAACAAATCGCAAATTGATTTTCTTTATTTAAAGCCAACAAACGCACTTCTGATCCCTCACTCACCCGCTTCCCGGTCAGAACACAAAATTAGGTAAGCGTTTCGGATGAGGTGAACTGTGCTGGGAAAATATTTCCTCGAGCATTAAACGCAAGCATTATGCTTTCCGCATGAACTTCCTTCAAGTGAGCTCGCGCGCGAGAGTGCGAGTGCTTTAAATTTTGTGCCAGTCTTACGGCGGGTGGAAGAGTCGAGTGGCATAAATTTAACTCCCATTCTCGGTGTTTTCCCAGAAGTGGCGTATGTTTTTCTTCTACCCCTACCTGACCCCGCCGGATTCATTGCTGTTCCTGGAGCCGATGGTTCTGGTGCTTGTGCCTGTCGGTATGGTGTAGGAGAATCACCTTCTCTGTTGACGCCATAGCAAGGTGTTTTTTCTCATTTCTTTTTTTTTGTGTGTCGATTCTACAAACAGTTGGCAATGACACTGTACCCATGCTTACTCACTGCTCGCAACAAGCAGTGTTGTTCAGGAGAAATGGGGAAAAAACAGCAGCCCCTTGCCTGTGTACCAGTGATCTATGTTGAAGAGCACTGGAGCCGTAGTCTTGAGCGGGGCAAGTCGAGGCATGAAGCAATATTAGGAAGAGCAGAAGGAAGACAGAGAAAACGATTTCCTGTCACCTTTGATTATGCAATGTTTGAAGAAAATTAAAAAGCAACAGAAGCTTCGTTACGCTACGATCCGTGCTGACGGTTACAAGTGAAGTGGTCCTTGAGCCTACGTGAGACGCTCTTCTCAATCGGGATGCAGGATGTCTTGGCATGAATTGGTTAGGCGCGAGACACGGCAACACATGACTATCTCACCTAAACTGTGCCGGGCACTTCAGTTGTCATCAGTTTCATTTGTATGGCACCGAGATGGTACCGTTCGCGCCTGTAGACTGGCAGGCTAAAAAAAATC
>KB663688.1:348346-459913 GCA_000349025.1 Anopheles minimus
TTTTTTTGCTCCTTTCTTACTTGTTTCATTAAATGGGAAAGATTTCCTTCGTCAAGCCTAGCATGGAAGCCTCCCCTGGGAGTTCTGAAGAATGATATTATCGCGTGCATTTTATGTACCTTCCGGAGAATAGCGTTACTTGGCTTTTTTTCTGCTGTGAAAAAAGAGGCTTGTTAGCGGTGAAGGCGAAAACATCAACGCCTTCATGGTGTGGTATCAATAATACCGGCTGCCGCTGAGATGATGGATTTTTTCGTCTTTCCCAGCGTAAAGTGAATTGTTATAAGATGGAAATTTAAACCTTCCAGCCAGCTCGCGCGCCGTACTGGTTTTTAAGGGTGTAAAACCCGAGCAGTTTCATTTCGAAGCACTTTGCACCCTTTTAATGGCCGAACATTGAAGTTCATTGTTATTTGTGCAAAAGCTTGAAATAAACACAAACTGGAAAATAATTTGCATAAAATCTGCACCACCGGAGAAGAAAAAGCGGCAAAGTCCCCACCGACCAGGCAAAACCTTGAGGCGACGAAATAATTCTCGGTTGATGTTCGAGTCCAATTCAAAAGTGGCCAGTATTTGGGAGTAGCTCCAGCAAGTGCCAGAGAACGAAGCGAACGTTCGTTCGTTGTGTACTGGGTATAAGCTTGGGCAAATAGGAAAACAAAACAAATATGCCGAGAACGTATCTCACCAATTACCTTTTGCGGCATCCGTTTTTTTGCCCGGGGAAAGCAATCATACCCATCGTCCAATCCTATCTGGTTAGCTCTCCGGTTGTCGGTCTCTGGTGGCACGGTACTCGGGACCCCAAACCCAAACGTCATCATTCTGACACCCCTTCCACAGCAGCCGCTTACTCTTGCGTTGCGTCCGCACGCCAGTGCGCCTGCTCGGAATCATCACCGTGGAATGTGTCAAACAAAACAAGACAGCCACTGGCAGAGGAATGACCTTTTTGCGTAAAATTTTCACCGAAAGCAAGTCACCAGTCCCCCCTCGAACGGGTAGGTTTAGGAGGTTGATAGGCTTTCGTGGCTGTTGTCCTTTCGGAAGCACACCGGCTTCATCCAGCTAATGTGAGCCTCGCACCGGAATATACGTTATGCCTGGGCGGTGAAAAGTTACTAGGTACGATACTCCTTTCACCTGCACCATTCTTACCTCCAAGAACAGGCGTTGGCTTTTGATTTGTCCTCGAGAGCCTCTTCCATCTTCCGTTCGCGTCATTACGGCCCAGCTCTAGCGCCTCCGTTTGTTATTGTCCTTCCTATTTGCTCTCCTTGTAGAAGCATCTAAGAACGCTGCCGTTGTATGTAGCACCGTGCTTATTGACGGAATGTGGGCTGCACGAATACTGGAGGCATCAGCGTGAGTGGTAAACGTCAGCATTCAAGGGATTAGGGATGCGTATTTTTATTTGGAACTGGGACCCGGAGATGTCCCTTTTTTGGGAGGGAGACCGGCAGCTTTAACGCATCCATCCGACCGTTTCCGTGTACCAACGGCGGCACCAAAGCTCGCTGCTGGTGTCATTGGAATGAAGTAAAAATGCTCCAACACAAACCAGCTCCCCGCACGTCGGCGCCAATTCCCGGGTGGGGAAGTAGAAAGATAAACGTCAGTAACTGTATTATTTATCGCTTTTTTCCTTTGCAACGCTCGCGCGTTTAAGAGGAACACTGCAGAGTACACTACGGCGGTTTCACGTACCCCCAAAAAAAAAGAAGGAAGGTTGCCGATTCAAAGAGAGAATGTGCAGAACCGTCGTATAACACACACAGCACAAGCCCCAGGAAGAGTAGCGTCGATGTCGTAGCGGGAAGGTGGGTGGGAAGGATGTTCTTAAAGCACAAAACTTCCATCGTTTCCGAGCCGGCTGAACGAGGAAAGCTTTAGAGGTTAAATTGAAACTCAAAAGCAACGGGTCCCCTAACGTTCGGAACGCCAACGAAGTGGGGCTGAACATCCAAAACCAAGCGCATTCGCATTTGTGTCCCGGTGTGTACGTATGTTTGTGTGCGTGTGTAGCTGTGTCTGACAAGCAGGCAGTTAAACGGAACCTTCAGATTTTCCTTCGAGACGTGCTGAAGGAAGAAAACGAATCCTCTGCACAGCGGCGGATCGCAAACATCACAGGCGAGTGTTGGTACAACGGGAAAACGCAAACGGTGCGGTGGTGCATGCCGGGGTAGTGTTTTGGGAATTATGCGGTATGTCATTCGCCGTATGCGACCCATTGAGAAGGAAAATGTGTTCTGTTGTGGGAAAAATTAAGCACCGAAATGTGCGAAATAACGTGGCAATTATGTTAGAATGATTTACCATCGATAGGGTGTTCCGGTGTCGGCGAACGGAGCGCAGTTGTCTGTGGGGCGTATAATTTGTCGAAGATAGCTTCATAATTTGGCAGTTGATTGGTTAACGCCGTTTCCAGCAGCTGCAGCTGCACGGAATAATTCTTGATCAGAGTTTTAGTGTAATGGAGAGAAAAGTTAAAGTCCTAACGTATATTACATACTGTATATTGTATTACATTTTTTATGAAATATTGTGCATTTGTTGTTAGATTTTTGATTTAGATTAAAAAAATTTTTTTATTCGTGTGTTTAGAACAATGTCTTCATAAAGCTAAATATTTGGAATTATTTAGAATAGAATGTTTTCAATCTAATGTAAACATAATTTCATCCCCCATTCGGATGGATGATGCCATTTGCATCAAGTTAAGTGCTTTCTGTGGTGAACACAACCCAGTCAGGTGCGAATCGGATAGGAAAAAGCATAATCCGCAAACATAATCCGATTGCAAAACCAGAAACCATCGATACATTCTATCGAATCGTATTGAGAACCGCCTATTAGCAAAACGAGGGTGCTCGGAAAATCGATCAGAGAAAAACCCCTTACATGATACACTTATCGTTGGAGTAAAAATCCAGAAGAACAAAAACTGAAGAACGAAAAACCGATATCCTTCTTGCACGTTTCGCCGTGCGTCGCTGGCCATGGGATGAGAACATTCATCAATACCTGCAAATCGGCTGCTGCTATCCAATAGGTGGAGTTAACGTCATGAATGAGGAAAGGATACGCATTGACATGTGAATCTGATTGCCTACCGTGACGAGTGCGGGCTGTACAAGATATGCCAGTCAAAGCTAATCGGGGTACGGTACAGCCTTCGGAACTGATGCTGAAGCTTCGGAAAATCCCTGCTGTAGCGTATAAGCAGCGTATATGATATTAGCATTGTACGAGGATGTGCCGTATGCAATGGCTCTGTCTTTGCCCTGCCGTAGGCAGTCGCATCTAGTAGCAACAAGCTCCGAAAAGAAGCATCCTCTGAAGGACATGCTGTAGCGTGTATCTGTGTGTATGTCTGCATCCGTGAGCAATTGCGGAAGAAGCTGTTTACGAAAACATTTTGCTTTACCGATAATCCGGATTATCTTTATTGAAATTTATCGTTATTTGTGCATGACATAATTTCCTCGCTTCGTTTGTACACGGTGCGCCGCCGGTATCGGCCGTCTGGCAGGTTTTGTGCGGTTTCTTACGGGAAGTAACGGCTAAGATCGATGCCGTCGAAATGAAACAGAAGGAAAGTGTGCAGGCAGTATCAAGATGCCCCGGACGCTTGTAAGTCTTACGCTTTCTGGCTTTTGTTTGCTTAGACAGAGGGTCGGTTGGCATTTCAATTCAACTGGCGGGTGCAGAGGTGTAGATTTAAGGATTTGCGAGTGTTTTAATATTCGATAAGGCCGGTGCTCAATCGATCAAGGGTTGTTACGCGCGAATACATTTCGCTCGCTGTTTGATGTTGGGTAAGGATGCAGCTATTGATGTATGTGACTGCCCACCGGAAGCACTGACCATTGCACACTGACCACAGCTTCGGGATGTTGCCGGTACATATTTCGTGACGCTCTCTGGCATAGATCAAGAGAGATAGAGAGAGAGAGTGTGTGTGTAATGCAATGGAATTAGTTGCATAATGCTAGAACAGGTCAAGTTGCAAAACTCGCTGCATGGTACATAAATCAATATAAGAACAATAAAATGGATTATTTGTGCCGCCACATGTATGGAACCCGTCGGCTACTTCTTCTTCTGGTGACCAATCGCCCACCGTAAGACTATTCATTATTTGTCCACTCATCCGTGAGTAATCACGCTCATAAAGCAAATATCTCTTCTCATTCATGAAAGATAAATTTGGTTCACGGTTGCATAGTTACAGTTCATTTCCTGAAAGTATCTCTGGCACGAACGTGACGCTGGTGGGTGGATGTGATGAATGTAACGGTGAGGGTTCATGCCTTGAATAGACATTCGCAAGGAATCCCGCGCTTGCGACTGTGGTCGATATTAAATCGCTTGACGACCAGACAACAACAAATCTGTCGTGCTGTTAAGGCTCTAGCCAAAATCTTGGGAAGCAGAAAAATTCTCTCTATCTGTTACAGACTTCAGAGGTTGAATTAAATGATTATGTTGAGGATTTTGGTGGCTGATTTTTTCTCCCTCATCCATCTCTTAACGACATTAGCGATATCCCTGAAGAAAAATTCAAACCAAACTACCAATTTCGATACAACCGTGATTCGTGCACTGTTATGGTCGCTCGAAAATGGTGAACTGCAGTTTATGTTGCTGTCTCTTCTGGCCATGCGGAGCAAATTCGTGTTCAAAACTACCACAGAAATAAAACCATGAAAGAACAACGAGGCAGCTCTTTGCAGCGGTGGATAGCAGCCACCCAGCTTTGTAAGGTGCGGCTACGAAACGGTCAGCTACTGGGGTGTACATGGATAGTGTGCTAGTTATACTGTAAATGGTTCATGGCCATGTGGTGCAGTGGAATACTGCCTCGCCGTTATACGATGCTTGTCGTGTACTGTTGGTCTAGGAGTCTTTCAGCCAAGGATTTACGAACTAAACACAACCTCAAGAGAGGTTTGATGGCGCCACCGAATGGCTCGGGCAATAAAGCCTGGTAATGCAAGAATTTCAGCGATACCTATTAGGGTGGGTTTTTGCTCTCTGGTCGTTTGTCTCACCCGGAAACGAGATACTAGTCGATTTCCTTCGAGGTATAAAACCGATTGAAAACGGCTTCCGGTGCATTTACAGATATTTATGGCTCAACATGATTTAGCGTGGTAAATCATACTCGTCTAATCGAAATCTTTTCTTCCGCAAAAGGACAACTTGCTAAACAAGCTTCATGATGTAAGAGAAAAAAAAGTTTACAAAACAATTAAGCCTTCAAGTTGTAACTATTCCATCACAGGTTAAAGAACAGGAAACGGTTGGCATTCGGTTTATCACAAAAAAAAGGTTAAAAAGGGTGTGAAAAAGATGTACAAACTATTACTTTTAAAATCACTATATTCGCTAAACGAGTCGCTTGCTTGCAAGCCCGGCTGTTTTGCTGCTAGAAACATCATAAACATGTCCGTTTTCATTACTTTCTAGTGAACAAAGCAATATGAACTGAAGTGCTTGTGATCGTAAAAAGATGAAATAAAAAGCTGCTGTATAACAACAATGTTCCGTTGCGAAGATGACCGTCAATCGATGTTGCCGCTGCTGCTGGCACAAAAATGATCTTCATGTACAGCGCGCGTTAGCGAGAGTGATGGTTAGGGGTGACGATCCCGGTCAACGCTGTGATTGCCATCCACGATCCTGAACAGCGTCTAAGGTCCGGTTCGATAAAGTAACGAGAATTGTAAACGATGCCAGACACATCAAGCTCTAAGTGACACCGTGTAGCAAACTGCGTTCTTTTCACAGCTCTTGCCACTATTGAAGTATGTGCACGTTGACAACGCACGACACGATGAAGATACGGTGTACGGTACGCGAAATTCGAGTGTAATTAGTGAGCTTACACGAAAAACGTTATGGTTTTTTTTTTTTCCTCTTCTTTCTCATCGTACAATCCGGAAGAACGCTCTACATGACTGGCATGTTAGAGTAACAGCAGACTGAACTTCGTTTGTAGCAACGTGTGCAACTTGACGACTCTGTGTGCGATACGCTGAAAGTGATTCCATCATGACTAGCGCGGGAAGGATTCGAAGTGTGTGAGCAGTTTTTTTCCTCCGATAGTTGTTAAACGAGCAGAACCACATGAAACCGCACAGCTACGATACATTCGCTGTATTCGCGTGTGGGAGTATGCATCTTACAATTGCACTCTGCCCGCTACATGTGAATAACGCGCAACGGAGCTAAAAAACAAAACAGAAAGGCTACATATCATGCGACTGCTGAGAGTTCTCGTACATTCTCGCATCCTTTCATCGCCAGTGACGCATTAACACACGACAGGCGCTAACCGAACAGAAGACATCGGCCGTGTTACGAAAGGATGCAAATAAATGAAAAGATGAATAATAAATGAGACAACACCACGCGGTGAATGAATGACCGCGTAATGGCGGCCGTGCGCTGTACAATTCAATGGTAGCTGCTACCGTACTATTCAAAGAAAAATGGGGCAAAAAGTATGGCAAATTGTGGTACGCAGCAGGGAGCGGCTGTAATGGTGTAAAAGAGCAAAATGTGGTAGTTGCAAATGGAGCTAAAGAACGGTTATTGTTTTCGGTGCCCCCCCCTGCATATGAATAAGGGCATTTGTGTGATGAAAGGTGAAAAATGAGTGTATCAAAAATGCGCTGTGTCTCGCACCATGGAGCTTTATTCTGTCGGTGTTTAGTGACAAGGACCGTTGTGCATCGAACGCATAGCGCAAGGTGAATCTGTATCTCGCAACTCGCCTTTTTTTATCGGGAAATGTATTTTGATAACCGTATGACCGTGCGTACGATCGTAATGCACGGTGCCGCGATGTAAATGGGTCGCTAGTTTGAAAAGTGAACATTTTACATGCAACCCTACCTGGTGACGCGTCAATCATTTGGCGGCAACAAAAAAGTAACTGATTTTTTGTTATCATGCATTAGAACACGATTGATTTAACACATTGTGCTAACCGTGAATGGAGCCTGCATGGCTAATCGTCGACCAAGTGCAATCAAAGAGAAGTAGATAGTGGTCTAAAGTGATCATCAACAATGTGCGTTGTGTTTTGTGATCAGTGCTTGAGTGAGAAATAGGGAAAAAAAAGTTTGCGGATCCTATCACAAATCAGTTGAGTGCTCTCAATCAATGATCAATGGTGCTGTAATGTAGTTTTGTTTGTTGGCGCAAATCACACGTTCGAGCCACGTCGTTCTAGCAGTTTCGTGTTGTGCAAGTGCGAGCAGTGCAATAAAAGAAAATAGTGTTGTTATTGAATCATTGTCAACCGTTACGCAATAATTGTTATTAGCAAGTTTTAGTGCTCAATTTGTATGATTAGTAAATAAGCCTAATTCGTTCATCATAGGTCCATACTACTCCTCGATGTATTCGAATCCTTCATCCCACAACCAATCCTTAGCGTTAAGGTAGAATGCTGCAATCTTTTAGCTCAAAACACAAATCCCAATCGTTACTCCAATCGAGGGCTACATTTTACAGTATCCGTACGCGAAAGAGCAATGTATAAGCATGATCTCACACTACTTAAGGTTCCTGAGACTGATATCCGAAAAACAGGAATAGCACGTTGAACGCTCGATAAGGTCTTAAACACTAGCGAAGGTCTTGATGCGCTGTTCACAGGTAACACATGAGCAGTAAGCTTAAATATTGCTTTATTTTCTTGTATATTTTCATGAACCCCAACCATCGCTACGTTCCGTTCGAACGATCTTGTTAATTCGTTATGCTTCTCTCTTTCTCTCTCTTCAACGTTTCCCTTAAATATTCAGGCTGATATTACTGAAGCAAAGACAAGCAAAAATCTCCTGAAACATAATTTTTTTCTTGTCACTAAGAAGTAATTAAAAGCTAGAAGATTCATATAAGCTTCACAATATTAGCCTGCATTGTAAATTCCAATTATTGCTGACCTACCGTCCCTGCGATACAATTAACCGTGAAAGAGAGAAAACAATAGGGATATTCCACAACCGGCAATGGGGCTGTGGGTGGTCGAATCGACCGCAGCCTTACTGTTGGCAATAGTTGCCACACTTTTCCTACTGGCAGAGGTGCCGCAGATTGTGGTAGCATCACGTAAGTATTTTCATTTCTTTTTCTATAGTTCAACAACGTCGTCGGCAAAACGCATTCGAAGAAAGAGGAACGATCTTTACAAATTTGTATACACTACGGATTTATTTTTGATGGTTTTACCAACATGGCGGATCGACGCAAAGATTGATGACTTGTTCAAAACATATAAACCTAAAATAAACGTCACGTTATGCTAACGTTATGAAAACTAATTGGTTCATGACGATTCGGTAAATGCTTTTTTGGAAAATGCTCAGCTCTGTTTTATAATTCAAACAAAAAAGAACGTATAAAACTGAAACGTTTTACTCACTTTATTCATAAATAATTTTAGACTTGGAAGTTTTTCATCCGTCCAATGTACCACATCGTGTGAGGTTCTCGTCTTTTGCCTTCGAGTGCCAACATCCAGTTTAATTGGATATATATCATTGGAACTCATATTTTACCAGATGTCGCTTCAACGTTGCGCACTTCGCAATCGTCGCTTTCCACCAGCGTACAAGGTTGATGAACAAAAAAGAAAGAAAGCTCCCTAAAAGGGACCTTGTTATGGCGGTGGATGAAAAGAAAACATGTATTAAATTATTTATCCGGGTAAATGGCAGAATCAAACCGAAATGCATGATAGTTGTCGAGCTTGTGTGTGTGTGTGTGGGTGTGGGTGTGTATTTTTTTACCCACCTCTTGTGTGTATTTTATTATACTGCGGCAGCGGTGCTCTGCTTGTTTTGGAACGTTAAAAAAGATAAATTAAAAACAAAAAAATACGTGGTAACAGCTGCACGCGGCTATCGACAGAATTTGTTCATATGTGCATTTGATGCATGTGTTTCGAACGATTCATATTTATATGTGTATCGCCATAACGTCACTTATATCCGGTGCTACCGGTTCCGAACATCGAAATGGAGAATAAACAGAAGCAGAGAGTTTACCAAACAAAACCAAAAAACAAAAAAAAACAAGTCACTGTAGTAGCATTGATCGCAGGTTCGACAACTGTCGGTTTGCAACGGTGCTTCGTGTCAGTTCAGATCTATTTCGTTGCATCACAGCATCGATGAAAATTTCATCTATTTGAAAATACTGTTAACGCTTACAAACAATGCAACCGAATGCATCGGCAAAGGACTGCAGTAACGGGAGGCATTATGTCGGAATCTCTACCGGTGGCAGCCTCCGGACCTGCTGATGATTGGTTGTCACTTTGCATCCATTTTCGGTTTTCCTGCGATGGTTGCAGGGCTCGGCAGAACGAACCCGTTCGGAGGCGAGGAAATGGATGTTCGTGATGGATATTATTTATGAATTCCTATTGACAGTAGCTGTTCAAATATTTATGCAAACGGTTAAATCATTGATAGCTTCCCGCGCCGACTGTGAAGAATAGAGTATAGAACGCTGCTCCATATCCATCCTCGCGCACGTATGTGTGTGTATGATTTTCTGTTCCGCAACACGTCGTACAAAAAGCGCAGTCGAATATCTGGGCATGTGTGAATGTGGAAAATTGATTTACATAGCATTAGCAATTACAATTAGCAGCGGATGGAATGAATGGGCCGCAAACGCCATCGTCGTCAGATGCTCCGGCCCCACTCACCGCCGACAGTCTCGACTGTTTCTCGCTCTTTATCACATCACATCCTTGGTTCCGCTAGGCACAAAGCGTTGGCATTGTAGAATAGAAATTATTGGTCTCATTTTCATGTCCCGGTTCACTCCACGCTCCACGTGCTCCGAGTGTCCTTCCGGGTTGGGTTGATTGCGATCGGCTGTATTTGTTCCGCCCCGTTACGTTCCGTTCCATGGTGCGTTCAATTGCCAGCGGGCAAATGTCACTCGGTGGGCATCCTCGAAGGGAGTAAAATATTGATTAGTTCATTGAGTCAGAAGTTTCACCAACGTGGACCATCGCAACTGGTTAGTTCTGGTTCTGTTACCAGAGGAAAGCTCTATCAACCGGCCCTAATCAAGATGGGCACGAAGTAATCAATATCCTATTCAACTTTCCGCACTGGCCTGTTTCAAGGCGCTGTAAAACAGCAGATGGAGAACCGGCGCGAAATGCGGGTATACAGAGATAGATATCTGCAGGCGGAAGACTTTTCAACAGGGAACCGATGAGCCGCGCTCTATCATGGCCGTTATTGTAAGCAACTCAAATGCGCTGAAGTTGAAACCTGTGTTGGTCGTTTAGCTTGAGGCATGGTGCCATGTTTAATGCTGGCACACTACTCAGACACTGCACTCTCTGAAACTGCTCGTGAGCAGTATGCTAACTTGCAAACCGTCCTTCTTGGACGCCGCATGGTTTTGCCTTGTAAATAAAGACCTTCCAGGCTATAATTCAAAACAATTACCAGGCTCTCGGAAGAAATTAATAAAAAAGCATTGTTTACGATTTCAAATTAACATACTGGCTAAGTGTTGGTATTGTGGTCGTTATTGGAGGGTTAGTGGTCTGTAACGATGACAAGGAATTTTTGTTGGTTTTCGTCGAAGAACTCATTTCCCGTGGTCTTTTTTTTCACCCAACTTTGGTTTTGCAATGAGGTTAAATGTTTTGCTTTTCCATCGTAACCGTCTGCCCTTTCGGGATATATTTCGACGTTTTTTTTATTAACTAATGTTGGTCTGTCAGTTTGTGTTATTGTTATTCATCTGTGGCCAAAGTTTTCTCCTACACAGAAAATTGAAAATAATTTGTCTCATTCAGTCTGGAGCGCTGCGTTTGTCAAAAGTTTGTAAAGTTTCAGTTAGCTGGAAATGATTATTTATGTTGGAAATTAATTTCAGTGGTATTTTGGCGAAACACTGTGCATGTCCAGAAAAAGGTCCTGGCCGTTGCTAAATCAACCCATGAACCAATGCAATGATGGCTGTTGTTTTGAAACGGCCAATGTTGTTTGTTAAAATGGCAGTGTTCGCGCTCACGCTACGGCAATATGGTGTCTTATGTCGAATTGAAGCGAGACTAGCTATAAGATTTCGTAGATTGGAGCTTTGGGAATTATGTTACGCAGGGAGAACCATACCATAGCGCATAGGAGCTGCTATAACAGGCCGTGTAATTGTACTGGCACATGCAGTTTCGTCTTAAGATACCCATAGTACCCTCAACGAAAGGAATGGACTTTCACGGCCTTTTCAACGAGCGGCCAGACCTTTGAGGATTCCTCCTGTGTGTGACCATTGGCTTCGGGTGGGGTATATTTGTGGTGAATTAAGGGACCACAAGTCGGCATCTCCGCAATGGCGGCACAACAAGCGCTTACTTTGCATGATGATGAAGTACCCCCGGAATGTTGGACCGTAATACAAAAAAGGACCCGGAATGGGTTGAGCACATTTTTTGTTCAACCCGACCCGAAAGACGAATTGCAAAGCAGTTTCATTCTCGCATGTGTTATACCCTACCCGTACCGAGGTAGGAAGGAAGTGGAAAATTTCCAAACAACCAACTACACCAACCCATCATAATCATCATGCATATGTTAGCATAACGGACCGTTTCCCGTTGACCCCCGGGAATTCGATCGAGATTGTGCCCGGCAATTACCTAAAGACGACGACGATGTCGAGGACGGGAACGATGATGAATGGCAGACTCGCGCAGACATGAGGGGGGAGTTGAGGCGGTATGGTACGTAATGTAGGTGGAATTTATTCAACGCTGCAGTGACCCAGTGCTTATGGCGGGAACTCGAGCTTGCGGGCGCAGACCAAATGAAGAATGGGCTCGCCAGTTGCTTAGTTTATAGCTTTGCTCAGTTTTGAAGGTAAACTGAGCAATAAAACGTCGTCGAGTGAAATATGAATCAGGGAACCAGAGAAATAAAAGTCTTTAAAGCTAGTTCCCGGATTCGTGAAGTATCTATCACGAGGGCACTCGATGGGATATGTTTTTATTGTTTTGGAAATTCGTCAGCTCAATGCTTTTTTGAGAACCATTTTCGTTGTTGTTGAGAATTCTATCTATGACCAGATCGCACTGCATTATTTTTGTGATTCTTTCACACTAACGTTTTTTGTCTAATGCATGAAACTGAATATTTTTTTGTGAAACATTAACAAACGCTATAAACGTCTTTTGCTGTAATAAAAAAAACAGAAATCTGATGCACTACAGCGAAAGATTCTGTTTCTCATCAGGTGTTCGACGATGGTAGGATGACAATCGAGATAAAATAAATTATTCCACCTTGATAAGAAAAGTTGCTGGCGCATTTGTGATGATTCATTTTTGACAAATTTATTTTTGGGTTCTTCCTACTGGTTCCGTTTACCGCCTTTTGGGAGGCTTTTTTGAAAAATTCGTTTGACAGCTTTATGAACGCGCATTGTTGGCGTACCCGGTTCCAGCTGCGATGTGTCGCATAAGGCTCGGCATTGTGTGTGTGTGTTTGTTTTTTTAACACTGTGAAATACCGTCAGAATTGCTTGCTAACGTTCACTGAAGCCAACCATGACGAGCGTCTTCATTAGGAAGTCTGCCTTCCTAGTGGCCATGGTGGAAAGTAGTAGTATGATTTTTGCTCCGCTTTGTGTAAGGATGTACTTTTCAGGATTGGACTTTTTTTTCGCCATCTTTCTTTTTCGTTCTAGAATGACTCAGATCAAGCTGACGAGCCTGACTGTGCACTTTCGGATTTGTCTTAAATCGAAACAGCAGCGCAAAACAAAACGAAACAGCGTGAAGTTTTTTTCCTGGTGGTGCTCCATTCTCTTTTCCAGGCGCATGTCCTTTTTAACCAGCATCACGGTACAGTGTGATGTTACATGTGGAAAAATAGAAGTATTTGTGCCTGAATGTGCAAACGTTTCGCTGGCTGTGGGATAGGAACTGTAGAGTTTCTCCGAATGCCACTCGTTTGTTTATGGTGGGCAAAATTTGTGCGATTTGTCCTTCTTCCCGAAATAGTAGTCATCTACTGATGAGGTAGAGCGGCTGCCTTGATTCGTACCGGGCACGTTTCGTATCGAGATGCAAACCAAGTTTATGTCCGCCTCACTTGCCACTCCGAGCCGTGCAATCCGAGCAATCTCACCGGCGGTTTGGGTTGGATTTGCTTGGCTCGGTTTTGGTTTGTTCCGGCTAGTTGATGTTTGTGCCCGGTTGACTATTGCCTTCATCATCATCGGATTCATCACGGTGGTACCTTTCAGGCTTCACAGCGACGGGGAAACATCAACCCACGAGAATCGACCGTTCTACGGGTACATACAAAGTCGCAATCTGTTACATAATTTAGTGTGGTAACGCGAAGTCGCTAAAGGATGAGAGCAGCTATTGCAGCGAAGTGAATTTGCCTTCGCTAGACCCATGTCCTGTTTTGTTCTGTGGCGCGATTGTGTATACTGTGGCGTGAGTCGCGATCCGCTATGCAAACCACCATGTCGTTGCCTTCAGGTCAAGTGTGCGACGATTACCGCTGTACTAGTGCCACTTCGGGAAGGGGGAAATGATGACGCCTTCGCTGCACACGACGTTTGTCGATCAGTGGAAAGATGTGACATCAAGCAGAAATGCATACTCCCGCCCTAGCTTCGTTGAGGTATCTTCTTCCGGGACACCACAACCACCGCTCCGTACCCTGGTTACCGGTGGACAGATCTGTTGGCCAGAAGGGCAGATTGACCGAGAGCGTTTATTCCGGTCGTGTGGCAGCGATGGTTACTCAGAGATAAACGAGTGATCTTTGTGAATAAATTAGTACCTTCTCTTACAGCGCTCAACTACGTATTAGGTGCGCCACATATGACATTCTTTTGCAAAGCTATGCGTATGCGGTTGAATGGAATAAAAAAGCAGCAATCATTGCAGTGTGTGAGTTTACATGCAGTTCCTATTCAAATATGTCTTTGGTTTGCATCTTCTTGCTAACAGAACCAAGCTGTGCCATGGTTTCATTCCACACTCGTTGATATACTGTACACACATTGGCCGTACACAGTGACTCTATTTGGACTGGTGCATTATTTGTTTGTGTATATCTAAATATGTTTGCATATGCATAAAGACAATGTTTTCATCCACATGTTCATACGCAAATACGTATAGCATATCATTCAGAGGTACGTATTTAATGTTATTGGCGTGTATGCTTTAGCAGGGCGTAGTGAATACTCTCGCCAGCTTGTAAAATCAACAAATTTTTTGTTTGAATACTCTAAATTAAAACTACAGTTGATTTTACACCGAATTTTCCGTCCTGCGTCCACTTGAAGGGTATGATCCATGCCATGCCATGCCAATTTTATTCATTTAGTCATGCTTTTACAGCTTGACATGCTTTTATAGTTTAAAAATATGGTTCAAAAACGTCCGCACTTTATTGATTGATTATATTTGATTCAGTTGACAGTAAATTATTCTGTTGCAATTTTTGCTAATGACTGTCATTTCCTGTACAGTCTGCAATATGTACCATTAGCCTGCAATGTCTGGAATCGTAACACCGACAAGCTAAAATACACTAGTATTCGTCTTTCGCGTTCGCCTTAATAGGTATAATAAAAAAACGATTTTTTTCTCCTCTAAGAATTCATAAACTAATATATTAACGATGCATGATAGCGTAGCCGATATCACACCTCTTATAAAATGTACCACTTCATTGCGAGGGTAGATACAACCAACGGCAAAAGTGTTTTTCCCGTTCTCGAGACGTGCACACGTTCGCGCGATCCATAGCGCGACGGTTGTGCACAGTGCACGAACAAAACAGCTCGGAAAGTGCTCGTTGGCTTTGAAGGGTTTTCCGTTACAAACAAATTTGTTTCCATAAAATGAGGCCTGTTGTGTTGGTTTCGACAACATCATCACCATCATCAGTGGCATCACAAAACGAAAACACCACCATCAGCGTGATTGGCGGTAAGTGAAAAGTTTCACTGCCCAAGAAACGATAAAACAATTGTAGTTAGTGGCTCTTGACGAAATAAAATATCTCACTGTTACTTCGCAATGGCTATAACCGTATCGCTAATGGGCTTGAGTATATGAACCAAAAGTTGAAGGAAAAAACTGGAAAACAGAACAAACGGAATTTATTGGGCAATTCTATGTTCTATGCAAATGTTGTTCACCTTTCGTTTTTTCTCGATTTCTATGTATAATTTTAAGAAGAAACTTCATATTCTAACATCTACCTAAAAGATGTTTTTTTTTCGATATCGTGTTTTCTTCACAATATGTTACATATAGTCAAGATGCAGAATCTGTAAGAAATTGTTTCTGTTCCGTTAATGCTGCTTCACTGTATTCGATGCCCTGGCTTTGTCTTTACAATGTTGTAACTACTGCATGCGTACAAAGGTGGTAATGTGGAATTTACTTGCAGCTTTCCTTCTATACCACAACGTATGGGTATGGCTTTTCAGATTTCTTTGTGAAGCTTGATCGGTAGGCACATCATTGACTTTTGCTACACTGGCTACCCTTTTGTGCCGAGGTTTTGTACCCAACTATTGATGCCATGGCTCTGTTCCTTCTCATGAGAATAGTAATTCGCTTCAGTTTGCGGGTTTTCCGGTTTCCACCGGAAACACCAAATATTGCCACGAAAGGCTAAAGCTCCATTGGTGGATAAATGGAAAGTACGTGAGAAAATTGGTAAATGATCCCGGAGTGCAATGCTTTTGCTAACACGGGTTGCAAATCTTTTGTTTGCGTTCAGATCGAATTGCATTCACTGCAAAGCGCGAGACCAGACGAGTAAGTCACCTTATTGCTGTTGCATAGGTGGCTGCATCGTTTACCGCAAAACGAAACATCCTGCCTAGAGGAGGGTTGTCAGCAACGCTGTGTTGTTTTCGGAAACGAATGTAGCTACCGTTGGTGTTTGAGCACAACGTTCGCAACATGGTAAGCGTAATTGCAAACCGCCACGTCTAGGTGCTGCGATGGAACTCCGATAAATTCCGTGTGTTCGTCCGAGCACAAGTAAGTAGAGGCAATGAACGTATCGTAAACTTTTCTGCAAGCAAGCTCACGTTATTGCCATAATTCGATCCATTTAGAAATTATTTCTAAACACACCTACACGTATACAAAAAAAAAACTTGTAAAATACGTATCATACGTATCGTTGATTTTCTGATTAAAACAAAGTTTGTTTTTTCAAATTTCGTTTATTTTGTTCATAATACGAACAAAAATGGTTCATTGCATTCCATTACATTGAGTCTTGATTTTCCGAGAAAATCCAACACAACAATGAAAAATTCACAGTGAACTTTGAATAAATTCTTCAAGCTTTAGAATTGTAATTCAATCCTTGCTATCAGCGGCATATTCTGAAATGCAATTAAATCATAGCTGACCCTTTTCTTGGCAGTACGAAGTATTAACCTTTTCGTTATGGAACTTTATTCTGTTCGGAGTCTGTTTCTCTCGCTATTTTTAAACCATCAATCAGGAATATATTAGCAGCACAGCGAAAAGTTTGAATAGGCTTGTAAATTTGTTGGTAATTTTGCTGAATGTAAGATCATTTTTCGTCTAAGCGTCCTCGGAAAGATGTGCTGGTTTTGCTCCTCTTTTCGAATGGTTTTAATAATTTGAATTTATCGCTCTTCCCGATTGCTGATTGTGTTTGGTTGACTGGGGGGGTGGCTTGTGGGGAGAGCTGGGTGCAAAATTGTGAAACGGAAAACAAGTATTCCCTTCATCCAACGCAAACTCGTGACCAGAATCCGTAACTGCCTCTGACAATCATGGCGCTGCGCGTAGCGGCCTCAGATGCTGGTGCAGGCTTTTGCCAGAGGGTTAGGGTTAGGTCGGTGCCTGTACGGCACGTTGATCCAACAGGATACATTGTCAGAAATGTTACCCTGTACAACTTGTGCAAATGAAAACCTGCTCAAGACTAAAAAAAAAGAGCATCCCTGCAAAGTGCTTCAAACGTTGGGCAGGGTGAAGGCTTACCGTTGTCTAGCGTTGTGTGGGACGCAAGCTCACAGTACATGGTTTGCTCAAATGTGCTCTTCTTCAAAATCTTCAAAGCCGAGCCGTTCTTTGCTAGTATCATCATCGCTCGTTTTATAATACATACTCAACGTTTGCCTTTACCGCACACCCAGACAAGCATCATTTTGTCTTCTTATTTTTTTTTTGTTGGGAACTGATCGTTGCTAATAAATCTGGTCAATGTGCGGTAGCTTTTATCCGCTAGTTCTTAACCACCTACCCGTGGTGGTGTTTTCCCTCTTCAAACATTTATCCTTTCGGCATGACAAACGAGCCGGGCTTGAGCAAATCCGCCCAAGACGAGACGGAGAAGCTTTCAGTTGGCATATTTGACTTGGAAAGAATATCTTATGAACAGCTTGAGGAGACATGATAATAATATAAATAATATGAAATTTTATTCCATGACCGCTACATAAGTATAACGTATATCACAGTTTGATTCTGCGTGCATGCAGATTTAGGTTGTTAGCATCATGGTTTAACTGTTGATTAAATTTATGAGTACTAGTGTACAGCTTATAATTTGCATTCAATACAAAATATTTTATAAATATAGCTTAATTAGGATACTATTGGCCAGATCACATACTGTTTTGTTAAATTTAAATTTAACTATTGTAAATTTAACTAAGGTCAACAGAACAGCCATATAAAAAACAAATTCTACAGAAAATAATACAATAAATAAAATAATGTCTTAAGTAGTTATAACAATGAATACGCTCTCTGATAACTTCAATCAAATGATTCGACAAATTATCAAATTGGGCATTCCGTAGTATTTTCAATAAATGTGGTTCTGTTGAAGGTCCTTTTTCTCTCTTTCTACGATTGAACCGTCTGGATGGGATTTTAGTACCCGTCCTGCGTGTGAAAGTTCGACGCCGTTACGACTATCCCATTTCATACTTCTATTGCAAAACAAAATAAAGCGACTTGTCCCTCCTGATTATCTTCAGTAAATTCTTGTAATAAGATTTACACACTGTAGCAAACGCATTACGGAAGTTTTTCCATAAGCATATGAGACAATTAATCACACTCATTAGATCTAAGTATTTGTGAATAGTGTAGCATATAGTATAACATCTCGAACTTCCTTTCCAGTGTTGGAATGAAAGTCCTGAAATATAGCATTGATGGTAGATGAAATCAAATATTGAGCCGCACGATCTGATACTGTAAATGGTTGTGGTAGCTGATAGTGAGAAGGTTGTTTACATCGAAAACTTTGCATAAACCCGAAAAGTAGAGCTAATGGACTGGATGGTACATGAAAAATGGCATAATAACTACTGTTATGGCATATCATTAGTTACTCCGATCACAATTAGCTGTCGGTGCCGTGACCACCGTCACCGTCCAATCCAATCATTGAATACGACGATTCTGGTCATAGCTGTTGATTAAAGAAATGTGTTGCCGCTCTCAAAGGATTACGGAGGCATGTTTCGGTGGGGGTAGTTTCGTAGTTTCAATTTCAGCAAAGGACTTCCGCAAAATCCAGCCGCGTGCCTGCGCCGCAAAAGAACACATGAGTGAGCGGGTACGATACATAAGCGATACTCAGGCACTGATTGATGGCCTACTATTTATAATCCCCGTTTGGGAGTATAGTGACACCAGCGTCGTGGCGTATAGTGTGTAGTGACTTGCGACATTACCATCGCTGGAACATTAGCATATACAGCACAGCCTTATGAGTAAACTTGCGCTACGGTTTGCCCAGTGTAGCTAGGCATTGTAGGAGACTGGATGGAAAGGTTTGCTTGTTCAACCTTTTTTCTTGAACACCTATACCGACACGTTTTGGTGTAATGTGCACAGTCATTCCAATGGGAAAGTTACTGTTGTATTGTTGTTTTTTTTTTTCGGCTGCCGTTGGTTGATTTCAATTTTCCGCCAAATTCTTTAAGCCAAGTTTGTCACAGTGAGCACCATAGTATTATTTTCATGCTTCCTAGATGTTGGTCTTTGGTTGGAGATTAAGGTGTATGCATACATTTCTGCTGTTGCTGTATATTCGATACTTGGCGTTCAATCTGTTATGCCATTAAGTTCGCGGCTATATCGTATCACCATTAATCGTGGCCAAATGGTGTAAAATTATAATCATCAGCCGAGTATGAATTGTTTGTCAACGCCTATCCATCTGTGAATGAAATGATCTGGTAGCGACCAAAAGAAACATTTGATATGGCTACCAGCCAACGGTCTATTAATTGTTTTGGCGACAGTTTGGTGCGGCTCGGACGTGAACAGCAATAATACGAATAACACGCTTTTATTGCTGTAGGACGGTGTATATCCAAGTCCAAGCTGTAGCATTACACCGGATGTAATTACGTCTCAGACCACCACTCTTCCCCTGGCAAACCTCCTTCTGGGTTTCCTCCGTGCCGTGCACAATAATGGTTCGGAGAAGTTTGTCAGAAACTTTTGCTGTATTTGCAGCGCTACACGATAAAGGCGTCTTCTATTTAATGAACTGAATCGAAAGACTACGCAACATTTCGTGTTTGACAGATGTTTCGTCACGAAATGACTCCCTAGCTCGCAGCGTTGCGGAAAGTGTAATCGTTTGAGAAACTTTCCAAACTCTGCCAGACGTCCGTTTCCAAGAGGTGCCCTGTATTGTGTATAGCCCGTTATTTGGTCGGAAGTATTTGCCTCACCTTGCGTTGCATGATAGTTTGCAGGACATTCCTCGAAATACAAGTGTATGGGCGTTTGAAACACCTACCAAACTTTTCCGAAAGGTTGCAGAAGCCGCGTTGGGTGGGGTTTGCTTTGATCTTTCTCGCTCGGCAATGTACAAAATGTCAACGCATCTTGAACGTGTACGACATGAATAACAGTTGTGATCAATGCATCTCCTCTAGAACTGGAATGCATTATCCCACTCTTGAACTAGCTACTTCATTTGATGTTTAGTTCAAAATAAACTTTGATTCCATTTTTGAGAATCGGTGTACAGACACATCACAAACATGACTAAGTGCAGGTTTTACGTGTTTATGAGGGCGTTAAAAGCTTTCGTTCACATTGAAAGGAAACTGAGGAAATAGCATTCTTCATTTTGACTGCGAAATATGCATTTTTCACAGTCTGTACGTAAGGTAAGGTGAAAATGCCGCTCACTCAAGCTAGGAGTAGATCGTGCTAAGCAGTGGTAAAATTCCGCGGCCGTCCGCTTAGACAGTGAAGGAATTTCTTATGCTATTCTAAAATTCCGGGCGACAATTCCTGCATGCAGACAGACGCACATGGGTGTATAGGTGTGCAAAGCGTAGAAATCGGTGAAATAGTTTTCTTCAATCCCTCCGGCACTGAATTATTAATTCGTTCTAAAAGATCGAAGCGAAGGAAGAAGACAACAAAGATTTACGGCTCTGCTCGATAGTCAGTCCTGGACCGTACATAGGCTAAATCCGGTAAGCTGGTCGCCATCAACGAGCGAAGGATTCGTGTTTTCCTGCGAATTCGGATCATTAGTCATGATACATTAAACCGAAAAGGATAAGAAATGACTTTCTTTGCTGAACAGTCGAGAGCATTTTCCCTTTTGCCAAGGATACCGGAAATCGGTTGCCTACCGGTTGGTCTGCGTTGGGAAAGGGTTTGCGCAGTGCTGTTTGTGTTTGTGTGTCACGCTTGACAAATTGAGCAGTGAACGAAAGAAATCTTTAGCGCCCGTGCGGCAACAGACACGGGTGGCAGCAGTGTTGCGAATGATCGCTCTAATTTCTTATCTCGAATTCCCAAGCGGCTCTTTATGGCTTTCTCTGCTTAAAAGGGGTTAAATTTTCGAGGCCTCCACGCGACGATTTCTGCACATTGAAGGCAAGACCACGGTTCGAAAGGGGTACTAATTGAATCGTGCCTCGGATCTTGTGACCATACATTTTAGTACTGATTATAACTTTTTGCGATGCGAAGTTAATTCAGCAAAAATACCAACGCTTTATAACAACGATTTTTTTTATGTATATTCACTTTATGAAGTGAAATATTAGGTATTTATATTGGTCGTGTAGTGCACTTTTCAAAATACGTTCATCCATCGTTTCGTTCGATCCATTTCTTTTTTCATGTTATTGACGATACATTTTTGAGTAAAGTGTTGAATGGGCTGCTTTTTGCAGGGTTAAAGTTCTTTTCTAATTTTTATTCAAAAACGCTTTTTTCTGGCGTTTACTTACTACTGTTGGCGTTGGCTTACTAAATTTATTGATATCCACGTGGTTGGATAGTCAGTTCTCTCAGTTCAGGCAAACGGTCCGGATGGGATTTGATATTCGTTCCTACCGTTTGAAAACCGGCGCTGCTATCGCCTCTCCCACAGTACGGACCGCCTCAAATGTGTCAAAAACGCATTAAGTTTCGAATATCATCCAGGATCTGATAGAGACGAAGAAATTATCCAATTCGGTACACCTCTGCATCAACGTCTCTAAAGTGGCGTCTCTTCCAAAGCGCCTCGTGTTCGTAATAATAATCGCACAAGTATTCGCCAACGTTGACGCCATCCGGCAGCAAACTAATGATGTAAGTATTTTGTCACAGCAACAGGATCAATATCCCGTGAAGAATTTTCTTCGTCCTTTTGACACCTCCAGGGATGCGCCACGACAGTAACACCCGCACGCACGCTCGATTCTCGTGCCAGTTCCGGGTTCGATATCTGTCAATCATTGAGTGGATGATGAAGAAGTAGTGATTCGTCGTAGTAGTTCTTGTTTTCTTGAGTTCGAGAATCGTGTAAATGTGATCGACAAATAGGGGAGAACGTTTGGTTCCCGCTAGAGGAAGGTGTAGAGAGAAGGAGTCTGGGGGACCGCGGAGAGCGGATATAATACGAGCCACTTCACAACGAAATGCTTCAAATTTCATTGGCACACGACACGCTGGATGGTTCCTGCATAGGCGAAGGCAGTGGGAAACTTGCGCCACTAGGAAACTGCAATACCATAGCATTAGCACTAGACCTCCCCCAAAAAAGGCTGGGTGGAGCAGCAGGACGCTTTACACATGACGATCATAATCTCCTTGTGGAACGTGATGTGCTGAAATGTGCCCTGGCAGGTTTCAGCTCTCATGCTCCCTTTCACTCGAATGGGGATAACAGTGAAATTCGCTCCTGTAGCGCCTCATCCATCCACCGGCATCCGGGTAAGTGGCTGCAAAAAGGATATTGCCATTTTTGTGGATCCATCATGTCGAACAAAAGCGAACGTTATTAGTATGCTGCTGTCATTGATAGACGATAAGCTGTGTATTAGTGGCTTGACTAGAGCCAGGGTAACAGGTAGGCTACACATTTCCGTTTGATTAATCTGAAACGTTCGTTAACCTTCGGGTAAATTGTCAAAATTATTCGGACTACTTCACACACCAGCTAGTAGTGCGGATACTGCATACTGTGCGGATACTGACTGTAATTTCTTTTGTTCCCATCACGTACGCCCAGTCGATGAACCACTTGAACGCTGAGGGGAAACCCTATTTTGATCCTTCTAGTCAGTAGGCTCATCGCTGCGTGGTGAAGAAATACTGAAAAGATAGCTCATGGACGAATTCCATGGGACCGGTACGGAATAGATTAGGCAATAAATTTAAATGAAGTGGTATCGTTTGAGAAATTTTTACGACGACAGGGTGACTTTTTTATCCCAGTTGGTTAGTTGGCAAAAAGAACAGTAATGTACAAAGAAAGCTTCATAAATAACGTTAATATCGATAGTACGTTCCTTTTGTGTCTTGTTCGGGTTATGAGAAATGTCTTTCGTTGACCACTCTTCCAGTAGGAACTCCACTGTTTGATAATTGCTTTTTATGTTTTAATATTGAACACGCTCAGTGTATGTTGAAACTAAATCATCTTCAAATTGGTTGTAAATTGTAAAATATGTGTGTTTTGTATTTTTTTTTGTCAGCAAATGTTTGTTAAAAACTTAAATCCGTAACGTATAAATCGGAATAATCTCGTAGCAAGTTGTTAAACTGTGATATAGTTTAGTAAATCAAATATAGAACGATATGTATCAGAAAGTCATTTGCCAACATTTCTCCTCGTGCCTGCTACCAAAAAATCTAGGTTGATTTATTGGAACAATTTTTCATGACACCGGAAGGTGTTAATTTCAAACACTGTATGCCTTGGTTGAGAGCTCCACTGGTGCTGATTCCGACAAGTCTACGAACTTATCCCCCACAACATGCTGACACCAGGAGGCGAAAGTGAATATATCTTCTGGATTTCCTTTTTGAAGTTGTTCTTCCGATGCTGTCGAACGTGGTTCGAAGATTCGGAACCTTTGTTTGACGTTTGGTGAAATTCATCGAATACAACGGTGCTCGTAAAGGGAGTTCGGTGCGGTACGATAGGCCAGGATCTCATTTTTTACAACACCGATTCCATCCCGAAGGAGCGTCGATCGAAGCGACAGCATACTGGCTATACCATATGACGCGTAGTATTGGATGAAAAATCGAATAGAATTACTGTCACAATCAATATTTTTTCCTCTCCGCCAAACGAATGATGGGCCGTTTTCTTGGTTTTCTGCAGCGTTCTGATATTGAGATTGTTTCGGAACTCATCCCATACGGTGGGTTCGTCGGCGTTCTGGCGATAGCATTTGGAACGAAGCGTGTGTAGTGGAAACTGAATGGAGCATATTGCTACATGCGCCTCTACAATTTGTGTGAAAATATTTTACCCATTGTAGTCCACCGTTGTAAAGCGGCGATTGCGTTGGCATTTCGCAAGGTTTCCCTCTGTGTTTCCTTCCCTACTCCAAACTGCTGAAAAAAGGTGCTTAAATTGACAAACAAGAGAGTGATGCCCACCTTTTCGTTCCATCTATTCCCGGAACACAGCGATGAAACTTTTTCAGTGCGCGGGCAAAATGCTCTTAAAATTAGAACACAGCAAATTGGATATCGTATCATGGGCTGGATCGTGCCGTGTCGTGTACGGTGGCTTTTTCGATTTTTCGGCTCCCCCTCGAATGGGGGGAGGCTGGAAGCCATGGGATGATTGGATCAAAACTGCCGCGTATCGTCATCTCATCGGTTTTCTAAAATATCAAGCTTCGCTGCATTGGCTTCAGTAAGCTGGTTGCTGTGCGAAGATTGAAAGCAGGACCGGTTTGTGGAAATTGGAAGGATTTAGCACGAATATGGTAGGGTTGCTATATCCACACCCTTCACAGCGCTTTTATTGGTACCCGGCGCCAAGAACCCCCGACACGGCCAGCACCATCGAAGCTCGTTGAGTCAAGCGTCCGTTAGCGATCTTATGCATCGCAGCTCGTTTTCAATCAATGAAAGTTTGATTCAATTTAGGCATTTTACCACACGGTTTAAAACCGCCGTATTATGGCTTGGCGAAAGCGTGTGCTGATGTGTCCGCCGTGACAGTCGACAAACGTGCCGTGGAGAGCGTTAAAACTTTTGGGTTAACAAACATAACAAAGGGAAAGAAACGTGAAAGTTTTACCTGAATCTTTGTCCCGTTCGCAATTTGTACAGGTGTGTTGTGTTGTTCATTCAACATTCATCTGCCCTAAATTGAGTTTTTCCGGCCGTTTTCTTCCGAATGTTGTGAGCAAAATTGGTTTTGCAATGGTTTGGAAGTCCGAAGATTTTTGGTTATGTTTGTCAAGCGAGTCAATGAAATTGTTTTTTTTTTCTATTATTAATTTTTACACTAAGTTGCAATTCAATCGTATAGCTAATTGTTGTATTTCAACTGTGCAATCTTCACAACATGAATTTAATTGAAAAAAATGAAAAACTAAATTGGTTTGTGATGGATCGGTTGAAATATCATACCTTCCGTTGTTTTACGTTCATATGACAACGCAATTCTGACTGTGGGGGTAAAATATCATCCGAAATGTTTTCCAATGCACCGGGATGGAATATAATCCCACTGCTGTCAAAACTAATATCAATAATTCCTGAGTGTGTGCTCAAGTATTCAATCTTGCATGGGAATAGTATGAATTTAGAGCACGGTCCATCGTTTTTCTCGGTTCGAGTAGGAAAATTCACACAAGTGTGGTGTATCTCTTTCCCTCCTGCTGGCGTACTTTTTTTCTGTGTTTCGTCTCTCATCCTTGCATGTCACGATGCTTCAAAATATTTTTCATTCCAGAATCGCGCGGACGTAAATCATACCGCAAAAAAGGGTTCCCAGCCTCGCACCTCGAGACGCTGGTGTAGGAAAATTCACATGACAATAGCTGACGATAGAAGCCAGGATGCCAGGCACTCGAGTTGATTGTGATTGTAGTTGGTGTTCTCGTATTTGGACAGTTTCGCTAGCCGGAATGATTCTTTCGCGGTTCTTGCGTGATGCGGCGTGAAATTTTTCGTCCTTCGCGCGTCCCTTTTTCACACGTTCCATGCGCACACCGTGCTGCAGACATACTGTTCGGACGCTAGCATACTTTAGGCAGTTTGTTTTTGCCCTTGGTTGCAATCGGTACGGTTGGTTGAACGTTCGTTTAGTGTAGTTCTGTTTTCGAAAGTGGTCGAGATTTATCTCTTGTGCCGAGCTTAACGAGCGATGCAAACGCAATTCTTTTATGTTGCTTCGGCGGTGTGAGCAATATCCTATTATGGTTATCTTTTTTTTTCACCGTTCTATCCACCGTCCTAGGCGGGAGATTTTACCAGGCCTGCAGCGATGTCGATTTTGTTGTATTTGCAACAAACTGAATCGATAGCAATTAGAAGATGTCTGTGGAAACTCACCAAAACAACACTGGCACGCTAAGCCGGTCCGAAATAGGTTAGCTTTTCGCTCACAGCTTGACCGGCAATGGATTCTCGTTGGTGCAATGCCCGGCAAAAACTGGTGACATCTCTTTCCGTGCTATTGTTGCTCCACGTGAAAAAGCTCAAAATAAGCCACGTTGCGTCAAGCCATGGATGCATTGCGTTGGCGAATTCATAAAATCTGCTTAAATTTATTTATTTGTCCAGACTAGACTGCAAGCGAATACGCGCATGAACGATACTTCCTGTTACCGAACCGAACCGAAATTAAACTCAAATATTTTCGATTTACTCGTGGCTGTATCTAGCACGATCTAGTGAGGATTTCGTTGTGGATTAGGAAAAAATTGAAAGAGGAATTGAAACGTTGGTTGACTTCATCATCCTAGAACAATTGACATTATTTCAAAAGAATTCTACGAAACATACCGAAAAACTTATATGAAAAAAACCTGGAACGGTAGTTTCAACTATAATTTCATTTTTTAAATACTTAATTTTTTTTTATTCATAAATTACGGCCAGGCCGTATTGCTTATAATTAGGATCTTAAATCTAAACTTAATGAGATATGCAATTCACATTGGTTGGGAGACATTTCCTTCTCCGAACCGTGAAAGGGCACCTTATCCCGGGTGTACTCGGTTGTTTAAATACTTAATGTAACTAACACAAAATCCCGCCTTCGAACTTGAACATGAGCAAAATTAGGTTACAATTACAATGTGATTATGCTAAAAAGGTGCAAAATACGTTTAAATAACTTTTTATTATTTTAGTATCTCGATTTCGTCTCTGACACAAATTGATCTATTTATTTAAACTAGATTTTCACCGCGCGAAATGTTTCACCATAGCCTCAGAAAGCCTCCGGGTGAAACTGTTTCAATATAGATCACCAATATGCATTGGACGCGTGATATCCAGACGTGACCATTAGAGCCACGACCGCCTGATGGGTTGCCCGCATTAAATTACACAGACCTTGCGGCTCCCGTGTGCTCTTCCGCACCCTTCACCGTCTGCGGAATGAACAGAGAAGGTGGCCAATGTGTCGCAATTTTTGCTCCTTATCGTACATTCGCAAAATCCATTTCCCATGGTGCTGTCAGTCGAATCGAACCATCCGATCCACACTGCTACTCCGGTGGCTACCTTCGAGGGATGCGCGAATGCGACATATCATAAATAATTTATTGCAAACCACACCTCGTTGCTAGCTGCATACCATCAACTGTCCCCGATCGCGACGGATGCATTTTCGTGTAGCCACAATAATTGAGCGTGATAAGTCCCGTTTCGTCCTCTTCGACGATACGACCGACTGCAACGGGGTTTGCGCAAAAACGACCTACGCAGCTGATGCATACGCATGATTTTAATGCGTTGTAGCATATGTGATATACAATTTTGATGCATTTCTGGCCGTATGCTGTGTTTTTCGACCAACGGAAATTCACCCAGCTCCACGAGGTACAGAATGCCAATAATTAGTGAAATCACTTCATCGATAATTGATATTAAAATGTTAATATAAATACATGACTGAGTAGTCCAATGATCGAAAATGCCGGTGCTATTGGCAGCCTATGCTCCTGCGAATCATTGGCTTCCAGATGTGTTGCCCGTACCCCTGGAGAGTGGTGGTTTTTTGTGTTATTAGAAGTGGTGTTGTTTTAATTGAATTTGATACAGTTTTCGTGTGTTCGCGTCGTCTTCATTGTCGTGTGTCCTCATTACCAACTCGATGAGCTGCTCAGAACTTCTCGTGCTCTACTTGTACCTCGATTATGGTGCCCACTTGACAGTATAATGTGCTTTAATTTTGCGTGATACGTTTCGAACCATAGATGTTCTCCGTGCTCCGGAATCGATCGATCAAAGCTGGTGTGGGCTATGGCTATTATTTATTAGAGTTCAACGTGCTGCCACATCGAGATTTGCGTTTAACTCGTGAAGGTCTCACCGGTGCCACGGATCATCGAATATGCGCGTTTGCAAAATTGTTAGAATCGAATCAATTTGATGGTAGTATTTTATAATTATAATTTATGAGGTCGTGATGCAGACAGGTAGTTCCGCAACGATTGGAATATGTGTGTCAACTTCAATATCATTACGGGCAGTTCGTTAGGGTACGACCGATGGACTCTGCATTTGTGACATTATTTTTTAGGTCAGCCATCTGCTATATATTCTATCATTTTTCATTTTCTTCATTCTCTTGCCCAAAAATGAATTGTCGACACCATGGACTGGAAATGTGGTTGAACTTGTATGCCATTTTACTCTCCTATTAGCGTTCTAGGTACATTTAAGCATATACCGGGATGCTAGAGGAAGAACCCTCTTGATGGTTTCGATTCTCACATAAGATGTACTCCACGAGGGCAAAGTACGCGTCTATACGTAATGGTTTTGCCAGAACTGCGGGAAACGCATATACAATTCGCATCTTCCACTAATAGTGCATTGGGAACGAGCATCGCTTTTTTCCACCGCTCCCAACTACTTCATGCTTCGTGCTTGCAAACCACGATATATGCATAAATTTTAATAATGTCTCCCTCGCTGGAACATGTGCATAACGTAAATTTAATGCATTTCGAAAGAGGTACTATAGCCCCGGTTACCGCCACTGCCTTTGCCAAGATAGTACGGTCGAGGAAGTGGCCCTTTTTCATCTCCTGTACACCATTGCTTCGCTTCCCATGCTTTTGGTGGTATATCTGGTCAACTGCATGGACCAAAACTCGATCCATTACATACAATGAAATAGAGAGAGAGAAAGGGATGAAGGGAGATAAAGAGAGCGTGAAAGATAGAGGTATGGAGAAAGACTGATGGGGGAATTGGTTGAGGCTGTGTTGAAAAACCGATTGTCATGCCGCACCAGCTGCTCGCAGCATATCGACGAAAGACCACCAGCTAAGCGAAAACTGACCACAGGATTCATTATCATTGTTCAGTCCTGCGATCTGATCTTGTGCTGCCGGAAGTTTGCTATGTTGTATTGCACAGAACGTAACCGTAACCGGCGGCTGGATGGCGCCGGGTACGTGTGATAGAACATCGTTGAAAGTTGACTTTATGGGGGTATTGAAGCGGCTGCGGGTTGGAAAAATTTTCGCGAACAACGTCACTTACATGCAATATTTTGCGCCAGCTGCTAGCTGGATCGTGAAAAACGAACCTTCAATGCCAGGTTAAGCACCATCAAACTATGCTTAATTTGACAGTAAGTGTTCTGCATTTACCCGTCACATGGCGATAGTCCTGTGACCGTGATACCATGTAACGCTGTGCGACATAATGTTGACATATTCGATATCATACTAAGTGTATCACAATTGTGGAACTTACTTAAGAGATATTTTTGTTGAGCAAGATTTGTAAATAAATCAAATACATGTGCTTAACTTTTTTTTTTGTTTTTTGTGCATTGTTATTAATTTTTTAATTTGATGCCTTGTATTGCAACTATTTTTTATATGAAAAATGCAGATGTTTGTTGTCGATCAACTCTCTATATCTCTAGCAAACATCATAGTTAAATTATAAAAATCAAGAAAACTCTGTTTGAAATTTTGTCAAGCTAATGATGAACCACCATCCTACAACCTGATAATCAAACCTGTTATATATGTAGATGAAAAATATCATAAACATCTATCCTCATAATTGAAGCTCCAGCGGTATCGTGCCTCGCAGCTACAGATACATTAAAATGTTGTGGAACAATAACTTTAAATTAGCCGCTATCCTGCTATCTGAAATGAAGAAATAATTTGGCTCTTCACTCTGGCACACCCGATTAAGAAATATCAACTTTATTTTCACCGTGTGAAGCGAACGCTCCTGCAGTTGCGCCAATATGTTCTACACTCATAACCGTTCATGCTTATTAACGGTGGTTACATGCCTAAGCTACGTCGCAGCAACAACATACCGTGGTTGGCATAAATAGATGACAATTTTCAAAAATAACCTTATCCTAAAATGTGATGAGAAAACAGTCCGCTATCTCGCACAGGATATCACACACATACGGCAAAGTTCACAAGTTCCAAATTTTATCGACCCTCGTTACACCGCTAATGGTTTGTTGTATGGGTGTACATAAATGTAATTTCTGCATCAAAAACAAACGAGTGACGTCGTGCTGCGTGTTGCGCGGATGGAGAAGTGAGGAGCCACTGTCGCCCTGTCGAGCGGGAAAAAACAAATCTTTCTTTTAATGGCCAATCTTTGGTAACGAGCCCATTTCGGAAAGCCCGCTTTCTTACAATCTTGGTAGTAGTTTGGGTCAGCGGTGATGGAATGGGTACCGCCGCCGGTTTATGGTTCTGTTTTGTATATGCAGGACACGTGTCGATGCTAATGAAGCCAGAGGGCAACGTAAATTCGGCAAGGCACGTTACCTCGGGTAACGCTAACTCCGTGTCGCTGCTTGCTCGTAACGCTTAGACACTCAACTAGCCCAGTTCCCAGTTCATCATCCTACAGTTTTGCGGCAGAAGCTGTGAGCAATGTTTGACCCGACAGAAACGCAAAACGTTCTAGTGCTTGGGTTCGTGCGCTTGCGCATCGTATGCTCTTTTGCCGTTTGTGTGTTTCGCCTCAGTACAGCACATTCGGGAGGTAATTAAATTATGAATCTAATTGATTGCGCTTCAATTAATTAGAATAATTTATAATTCAATTTGCTGAGCGACTGAGAGCAGAGTGCCAGGGCGGCAGCAAAACGGCGTTGGCGCATATTTCGCTTTATCGCTTCGATGAACGCATTCAAATGCAATAGTGGTTTTGTGTTGGCTGGTGAATGTGTGCCAGCGTGAGGTATAGTGAGGGTGTGTGTGTGTGTGTGTGTTTGTGTTACCATGTGAGCTGCGAGGCAATATGTACAGCGGTACGACCAAAACAATCGGCTATAACAATGAGATGATGAGCTTGCGACGCATCAAAACAGCAGTCTCATGCTTGCTGGGTAGGCAACAAGCTGGCCTCTTTTCACGGTAGGCTGCCTGCGGGGTCGAATGAAAGTTTAGTGGCAGTATAATTCAAATTACCTACCGGTGAGAATCGATTACTGGCTGAGTTTCTTCTTCCAGGCCTCGTTCTGGCAAACGGTTACTCTCCTGCTGCATAGTGTATATGTATTTTGACAGAACTTTGCCCCATGGTATCGGTGTAAGTGTACACGTGGCTGTTTATTAATCGAGTAGAGTGCTTTACCTGCCACTATACGGTTCGATTTTACCTACAGGATAGATTGCTTTCCCCCGATTGCTTGCTCAACCTAACATAGCCGAAGGAGCATAAATGCTCGATATTCCAAGAATCTGGTCAATGTTAAAGATCCATTTTATCGCATAGTTATCGTACATACTCATAACGAAGAGTAAACTTTGCCTTATATTCTTCTTGTTGAATATTTCAAATTTAATTAGAAAAACTCGAGCGATGATTGTGTACGAAGAGAAATTGTTTTTTTTTGTTTCTATCCATGACGATCCGGACGTGCTGCTTCTACGGCTATTTTGCTACATTGAGAACAAGAAACATGATTCACATTAACATGTATAGCAATATTTTGTAATATAATATTTACTTCATTTTTTATACAGATAGTTAGACGGAACATACATGATTTATGTTCAAACTGTTAATGATGACAATACTAGTATGTTGATTTCTGTCTTGCATTATCATACCGATGTGGATTCTCATGCTCACAGTTGGCTTTTCATTTACGAAATGCTTTACAAGTTTGATTACAATGTTGGCATTAAATTGGTAACAGCATCGGCTACAATGGGATGCGATGAATATGCATGAAGCGAAACATTCTTTAATGTGTTGTAAATTTTGTAGTTCAAGGCAACGAGCTCATTGTCTCATCTCACAACGTTCTGGATGGTATGTTCGCTATATGCAATCAAAATTTTGACTTGACAGTAACAAAAAATAATAACTAAATTAAATGGGGAAACTTATTTGAAAACCATTCTTTTTTTGATAATTATATTATGTAAAGTAATCACTTGATCATGTTTGTGAATTTATTATTATGTACGATTAATGTTTCCTAGTTATGATTCATTTTATTAAAAAAACCTCAAAAAATGTGTTTGAGTTTTGTTTTCAATAACACAACAATCAAAATAACTGTCAACTAATATTTTAAAGTAGAATAACACAGTTGCAATATGCACTGAAGAAATCAACGTAACAAAAACCTATGATCAAATGCATTGTAATCCTGATGTTCCAGGGTTTTCGAAAGCAATAATTCGCCGTGCCGGGTGCCACTCCAAGTACCGACTATGTTACCTCAGGGAAAATTCTAAATGGAATAACGAATAAAAGCCAACTGTGACGGTGGCAGTAGCACTCAGTGGGAATGCAGATGCGATTTGGGCAGATTGGTATTGCAAAAACTATAGCAACGCCTGTGTTTCTGTCCATCTACCCCCGTACCAGTGTATATTCGAAAAACCTCCAACTACCATCTAATGATCCTGCGTTCGTGATGCAACGCCTGCCAACGATTGCGTGTGCGTTTATACGAGGCAGAAGAAACGATACGATTCTGCACACTGTCTACCGTTCCATGCTATCGTGCTGGACAGAGTGACTGTCGGCGATGTAGAACGTAGCTCGTACGATGGCACATGATGCACCCGTGTACTATGCATAATTTTGAATTTCATGCACTATCCATGAACTCTCCACCGCAATAGCCATAGCCACCAGACGGTCGACTGGTGGTGGAATATCATAGACGCAACCGATTCGAAATAGAATAGACGATCGTATACGACAGAGTGAGTCGCGTTTGATGTAGGCTAAAGAACAGAAGAGACCGTTATTCACACGTGCATCTTTGGTTTGGTAGCACCTCGAAAGTGCCAAAAAATAATGATACATTTGCAATATTATTCCCATCGGCTTGTTCCCATAACAGAAGTCCTTTTTTCATTACGCCCACTACCTCAGTCTCCAGGAGTGACCGTGGACACTCACATCGAGGTCATTCTTACGTTAGCCTCCGTAATGGTAATTCTCTTTCGATGTACATGACCTCGGTTTTTGCATAATTCCCTGAAGCGCACGATCATGATGGTTAGGATAGGATTTGCGAATTGTTCTTAGATGTTTAGATGTCCAGCATTGGTTTGGATGGTTATTTAAATATAACACACTCTGTTTGTGCAGCCCTTCCAATCATTATAATTCAACGACAAACATGCCCAACTACAAGAAGTGGCACATGCGTATGCGGCGTGAGAGAGGCTATCATAGTTCTTGCGGATGGTAAATGAGTCTTAACACGAGCTAGTGAAATTGAAATCAAAGGAAGGTAGGCTCACCCAGGAAAACGCACATTGTTAGCAATGGTTAAAGGGTCTCTTACACATATGTTCTTGTATCCGGACTTTCAAAAGATGTTGGATGGAGGATGTGTTACGTTTCTCAAATGACCTTGGTTTAACTTTGAGATATGTCTCTTTTTTTGTGTGAATGTATCGGTAGTTCGTTAATGTGAACAGCGTCATTGCTCAGGAAAGGGTTATTTATTCTTTAAATATTCACAAAGTATGGTTTTGAGATTGTATCAAATACTGTAACCTTATCTTAAAGTCTACTTTTCATAATATTGTGAAGTCGTTTAGGACAACAATAAATCTTCACTATAACCAGTACAGATGGTTTTCGATTACACTTGCCGTGGTACGTGATAAGTGGCGATGCTTTACTAGAAGCTGTTGTGAACCCTGTTGCTTCAAAAAGTGCTTGTTGCCCTGTTGCTCAAAATCTTGTAAAGCAGGTTAGAATGGTTTGAGTTTTAGCCTCAAATTCCAACAGAATAAAACTACTCGTTTATTTACTATACTATGCTGCTTGTGGTCCTGCAAAGACTCAAACAACATGACACTTTAGCAAAATTCCAACAAGTTCTCGAATTGCTCGAAAAACAAGCAGTGGTAAGAAACTAGGAACATAGAAATTATCAGTTTAATTATCGCTTTCACTAATGTCGAACAGCTGCAAACCGAACACTGGTATGGAAGAGCGATACTTATCGATGCTTACTGTTTGTCTGGCATGGAATAATTCTTTTCTCATTTAGGAAGCAAAGCGAACATGCCTTCTCGTTTACTTTGGCGGGATTTTCAGTTACAGAAACTGTAAGAGTAGGCAACAGATGGTAAGCATAGTACAAGACGAAAATATCATGTACGATTATTCTCTTACACCTTTTCAATGTTCCGTTATTTATGGGATGGAGGGAATTAAAGTTGATTCATCTACTAATAATTGTCTTTATCGAGTTTGAGTAGATGTAAGATAGAAGCGAGATAGATTCGAGTTTCTGATTGTAAATAATTCCGTGAGTAGTTTGTGCTTCTTCAAATGTGAATCACATCGAACTACAACATAAAATGATAAAGTTTTTGCAAGAAAAAGACACCTCGAGTACGCACAAAAGTTTTAGTATTGACAAACAATTGCCTTAGTATCCTTAAAACACCATACCACCTACACAATGTTCCATTTCATTAGTTTGAGTTTGGTGGTCGTTTTGCGAAAACAAAGATAATAAAACTACCACTACCGATTTTGCTCCTCTGCGCACAAATATAGCAACAGCATGCGAATGACATTTAGGAAAAAAATATATGTACATAGATGCATTAGCGATTGCAACAGAACCGGCGATGCATTTCATGATGACAAACGGCAACGACGATGGTATCGGTTGGCTGGCTTCTGGCTTCTACCGTGTAGAACGGTAACAGCAAAAACTTTTGTAATTGATTTCGTTTCATACCAATAAAACTCTTGAACTCGTGTCGGTTCGTGCGCGGGGTATTTTTCTTTTGTTTCTGAGATTGCCCCTCTAGTGGTAAGCGATAGACCCATCTGGCTGCACACGTCTCTTTCGAAAGCAGGACGAAGAGATATACAAGTAGAGAAGCACCTAATGAACGGACACGTAGGTCTTGTAAGTTTTCTAATTACTTTTCAATTTTCTTTCAATGTTTTGAACGTATCGGAACGTGTAAAGCTCTTAGACGTCGTTGTTGGCAGGGTTACGATTTTCCATCTTCGTAGGTCGACACGGCTCATTGTTACATTTGACACGACTCGTTAAAACCTTCTAACAAGTCGATCGAGTGTTAAGAACTTGTTGTGTTATTTCATGCATGGACAAGCTTACGTTTTGATGTTTCGTTAAAAAATACTTTGTTTGGCGCATTTTTTTATTAATCATAAAAAGGATATTAATAATCTAAAGCTATGAAATAGTTCAAACCTAAGACAGATTTGTACCGGGCGACATATCCGCTCAAATCAGTAGCTGTTTTCAGATAAGCCGTTAAAGCATGAAAGCACATCGGAAAATCTTGTAAAATTAATGACTTGGAAGATAATGAAATCAAACTCGAGCACGCTCCGAAGAGCAGCTGGAGTTGAAGTAGTAAATGATCCGTAATAATAAAATAGTTCCACTTTGCCTCGCAGTGTCGTCGGATCGGTACACAATTAAAAGTTGTAATGTTTAAAATATTTCCATTAGTGTCCGAAACATCTTCTCGCCCACGGTGGCCGGAAAGCCAAGTCCAGTGCCACTACAAGTAAAGGATGCGCCAAGTGCAGCGACAAATGGGATAGAAATAAAAACGAACTTTCGCACCATAGCATAGCTATCGCTATCAGTTGCCAGTTGCGATTTCGCTTTTATGGTGCGCTTTTGGCGGTGGAAGGTACCGAGAGGATAAAATAAAAATATCCTCAGCAAAAAGCGGAAAGGAATTAACATTCCCCTACTGAAAGCTTCGTCCGCTGAGCTCACTCCGGATGACTCCGGTGCAAAAGGCAAGTAAAAGCTCTATGGGCCATTCCTCAGAATATCCGTGCCGTTTTAAGCGTTATAGTTGATATATTTTACTGCCCCTGCTCCGGCACGCAATGAGCTATGGGCGAGAACGCTGCGATGGTTCTCGGTGCAATGGAGACGCCCGGTAGTTAGTAAAGTGAATCTACTATGCGGTTGGTGCGAACTGTGTGGAACGGCGAAGACTTTGGTGTTTTTTGCTACTGGCGCTGCTGCGCTGCTACTTTCTGCTCTTTGTACGGTGCAAATTTAAATTTTAATTACTTTAACATTAGACCATGCGGCGAAAGGCGAACAAGGGATGGGAAGGTGTAATTACCACGGTAGGATTGTACAGAAGAAATGAAAAGAACAGAAGAGCACATAAGACACGCTAAAAACCACAACCCCAAAACCATTCCCACTTGCGCAAGAAAGCGGGAGAGGAGACAATATCTTAAGCATCTCTAAATTTCATAAAACGCAACCACGGAACCATCGTCTACCACGTTCCGTCGTCCGTTGGCGGGGATTTGTGATTTTCCGGATTTTAGTAGCACTTTCCCGTGCCAGGTTCGTTCGGCCGCGACCAGAGAGCAACCGCACCTTTAACACTTCGAGTCGCTTGCCGAAGACCGGCAGCAAAATTGGTTAACCAACGGCAGAAATAATACGAACAGTGCATAACACACACACACACACCAAAAAAATCTGAAAACCGAAATGCCGGCAAATCTCTGCCCCGAACTCCAAGCACGCTGTACGACGCTTTGTCTGCTTCGGAGGCATGCATTTTACGTTTCGTCATAGTTTTAGTGCTCGCACCATTTTTCCACATGACTCGTAGCGTCTTTTCGTGAGTGCCCCTGTTCCTAAACCACAACCAGAATTTATAATCGTCAAGAAAATTAAGAAGAAGGACTAAAGTATTTTCACCGCCGTATCATGGTTTCTGTAAATGTGCGCAGGTAGGACACGAGAGCAGCAAGATCCTCTGGTGCAATGAAAGATGCGGCGGTTCACAGGGTATGGGATGTAGTATTTGGGCAGCTTTCTTCGTTCGGAAATCTGTCGTTACGTCTGTGTGACTGCTGTCGTGCGTTCGTTCGCAAAAAGGCGACTGAAAATTAAATTTCATTTTTGATTTCGTTCCACCCATTTCAGTGTGGCGTTTGACTCGGGTTCCCTAAAAGTTCTCCGGCACGTTTGCTTCTACTATCGAACGCTGCCAATGGTGTGTAACTTTGGTAAAGTAAGTGTGTACGGTCTGCTACCGGTGCCATAGCTCGGCATGCTTTTAATATTTAAAATATTCATTCATGAGCTTCGAGGCGGCCTTCCATTGGCCCTTCCGTACACACGGTGAGGTACTGTAAGAACGCGTACGGTACCGGATAGTATGAGCAGGAGCAATGTCGATGGTTTTCGATGGGTTTATTCAATAAATGTCGTCCAGCCATCCGCTTGAGTATCTTGCAGCAAACAGATGAAAGTACGCCGAACGTATTCGTTGGAGATACATTTCATGTTCACTTTTAAGGCAGCTTGTTTGGAGACTTTTGCTTTAATAGAATCTAGCCTATTGTTTTGCCTTACTACCTTCGACGCGTTTTTAATTATGAAATTTGGTTCGCTTTTTTTAAATACTGAAATTATTCTGTTAGTTATTGTACTTATATTTGTTTTAAGCTGTAGCATCAAAAACAATTATTTTATATGGTTAAGTCCATGTGATTTTAATATCCATTTAACAAACTTTTTTCCTCGCTTAATTTTGCTTTTCTTAGTCTCCATAACACAGCAATTATTATTACATTTTTGTTCCTCACTTCGGTTACGTCAGTTCTGGATGAATTCTCACAAAAAATGGCTATTCCTCTTTCTCGCACACTTTTGGTCATTATCAAAATCTACCAAATCTATCGGATTCAATCAATAAATGATGGCAAAACAAAAGATAACAAAACCTGGCAACCAACTGCACTTGCCTAGGTTCGGGCAGACCATAGCATTGCCATCGGCTGTATATCCTTCGCCAAGCCCACAGGGTTGTGGCTCTGTTAATGGAGAAGTGGCGCTGGTGAAAAAGTTTATCCGTCCATCGAATCCTTAACTACATTATCGAAAAGTTTTCCTGTCCTTTGGCATTTCGTATCGCCGTCCGTTGCTTGCGTTATGCTTCATTTTGCCCATCCTTACCTATGTGAATGGCACCCTTTCGCATGACATGCCCTACACCTCACCATTATTAGACTATTGAGTTCTGGCATTTTGGGCACTAAAACCCATGGGCTTAAGGAGTTAGTAGAGTGCTAATCCACAAAAGAATTCATCACACAATCCCTTCGCCACCGTTAACCATTGTTTGCAACTGCCCACAAAAAAGTGCCAAAAATGAAACTTTTCTTTCCCATTTTACAGATCATTTAGGGATATTGTTGCGGCCGTGATATGAAACAAGATAAGGCAAACATTTTATGTACTAGCTAGTTTTCGTAATAATTTAGGATTTTTTGTTTGTTTATTTCATAATTATGCTTTCGAATTCATCTGAAACAAACCAAAAACGAATCTCAAATGTTTCTATTGTTCAAGAAGGATACATTTATCGTAGATTAAGCCAAACACTCAACCGAATTAGTGGGCAATGCCTCTACCATGTATTCCACTACACTTCCAAAACGATAAAAAAGTTATTACAAATGGAAACCTTGATTGGCTGTGATTTATAAATATTATCTGTATCCGTGACTTCATCCCTAACTCCGAAACACATTTCGCCGTTCTGGTGCGAGATATGCCGAGGTGAGTTAATGTCACTGGAAATTACGGTACGAGATGGTGACGACAACTATGCGTTGTCGATGATGTTGAACTGATAGCAGTTCCGGCTAGTAGATTCAGTGCCTTCGCCTGTAGGTTATGCCTGAGCACGGTCCCGAAATGCGAACCTTCGCATGGGCAGTCTGTTGTGGAAAATGGTCATTTTTACGACTGTTCCGCTTAGACGTTTGCCCACGCACTCGGGCTCGAAGCTTCGGCCGAAGGTCGCCCAAATTTCTGTGATGTACTTTCTTTTCTTCTACTTTTCAGATCATGTGCGTTTTACGTTTATAGGCTTCCATATTTGTTGACCATCTGTGCGGTCGGTTTCATGGTGGTACGATGTATTTTTTGTGTGTGTGTTGCTGTTTCCCAGCTTTGTCGCATCATAAGCTTGAGCTTTTTGCGTTTTCTTTCGGTTGCGGTTCGAAGTTCTTTCATTGCCATGTCTTTGGTTTTTATAGTCACTCACCAAACCGAAATAGAACCATCCAGGATCAGTGCAAAAATAGTCGTAAAATTGGGATTGAATAGACGTGGGGACGACGTGGCTCTAGGAACCACGACATAAAAGAAATAAACGTAAAGGACGATTTAATGCAAAAAATATGGCTACCGTCACTGGACAAACAATGAGTTGCTGGCAAACATAGGATATGAAACCATGTGGGTTCCAATTTTTGCTGTTGTGCCGTTAAGCACACTTGGCCAGGTGTGAAACATTTATGTTTTATTTGATGTTTTTTGTCATATTGTTAACGCGTTAACAATTTTACTGCTGTATTTAGTGGCGTACAAAAATGTTAGCTAAATATCATCTGATTTTATTTACGTAGCCTAAGGGTTACTCGGTTTCCCCGTGTTTTGAAGCAGATATATTAGCGACACGGCATGTATGGACGGTAAATGTACTCTGAACCTTTATCGGTATAATGAAACTTTCAACAACTTCACACCAAACGATTACAACCCCGAAAGAAAAAAAAAACCATCATCTCCATCTAGATAGTGCACACAACCGGATTACTATTTTGATAAGAGTTTCGATAAAGGCTTTTAGTCCGTTCGCCTCTTTTCAAAAGACTAAATTCATGCAGCCACCGTTCCTTTACGAGTAGCTTGTTAATTGCACGAATATGAACGTGAAAGAGCGTTGACATGTCTCTTGGTTAATTATGAGCAACCGCCACACTGCCATCAGCTAACAACAAGAACCATCGGACGAAACTGTCGCCCGCACAACAAAGAGACAAGAGCGAGGGGTGATTAACATTCTTTTCAACTACTCCCACCGGTTTAATATGGCTCTACGTTAGGTTTGCTACCATGTTTTTATTCATTTTTTTTGTCGAGTATACATCCCTCATTCGGCCGGCTCGGGTAGACGGTGAGAAAGGCAGATTCTAAATAATAGACGTCAAAAGGACACATCTTCTCGGACAAGTTACTGTAGGTGTAGCTCTATGGTAGCGCTGGCGAAAGGCACCGAAGCCTGTTTTGTTAATTTTGATTGCCTATCTTAGCTTTACCTTGTTTTTTTTTTTGCGTTTTAGTTAGTGCTTTTTAGCTTTGCAGTTTAGTTAGCTTTTAATAAAAAGAAGTCCTTAGAAGGTAGTTTTCACTTTGGCTTCCACGAGTAGCTACATTTTTTGGATGACTGGCATTGGGCCGAACGCCTTAGTACGGTGGGCGGAAGGAAGTAAAGATAAAAATAGAGAAACTGCAAAACATAACACAAGCATAACAAAAACGCGTCCAAAAGAAAGCTTTGAAACAAGATCTATCCGATCCGAGCGCGAAAGTATGAAGTTGTCCCCGGTCGAAGAATCCTGTTTTCAGTTGCATCCTGTACAAATGGACGGACGCTTTAACTACGTCTGGCGAATCTATATGGAGTATAGTGGCAGAGCGTTGAGCCGCTTGAAAAAGTCAAGTCGAGCTCGACGTTTTTTTTTTGTTTTTTTTTTTGCTCGTGATTCTTTTCCGTCGTCCTTTTTCCCTTCGGAGAAGATTTATCTTTCTGAGCGGAAGAAGCCATTTTTCAGCATGAGCAGCATGAGCAATGGGCAAGAGTTGTGCCTAGGATGCGGTGAGAAAAGAAAAGCGCACCCAACCCACGATCCTGTCACGATGTGTCGGTAGTCGTGCAGGTGGTGGCATAATACATAATGTTCCCAGTTTGCCTGTCGCTGGTGCAGCAGGACGTTCGTTTCGTTTTCCTGTGTGCTGCGCAATGCTTTTAGTTTGCATTTCTGGTCAAACGGTTGACGGTGTGAGTAAAGGAGGAGGAGCATAAAGAAACACCACCAACCATACACCGCTACCGAAACGGAACAGTGGGAAAGAGCAATAGTGACGGTAAAGCGAAAGAGACAGAGCGGGACACAATGAAAGGTTTCAATGAGCGAAATCCTGTGCACACAAACGATTCTTCCGGAAGGAATCACGAAGCCCGGCACTATTTAGGATACACACGGCTACCCGCCATTGAAAGGTAACAGGGCTGGTTGCTGGTGCTGGTTGTGGTCCACGAGGCGTTTGAGGACGGTGATGGTATTTCTTGAGTGAATAAAGATAAGAGAAAAGGCTCCCGTGAGAAGGGCCCCGAAGAAGTCTACAATCGTCCAGGCCCAGTTGGAAGAAGGATGTGGCGCGATGATGCTAGCGTAAATGAAAGAAAACAGCTAAACCCCGGTGTGAAAGGGCCAAACCTTGACGAAGAGTAAAAACTTTAAAAGATTGATAAAACGAGGTCGAACGGAAAAGAATCCATTACACTTTACACCCGAACGACCATATCATCATCGAGCTAAGGTAGGACGGAGGCGTGAGAGGAAGAAAGGTCCAACACACCGATTGTCCACTATGAAATGTTAGAGAGTAGAGTAAAAGAGGTGAGATAGAGCGGAAGGTCAGCAAACGTTTATCGAAGAAAATCTAGCTCCTTTGGGAAAACATTAGATTTACCTCTCCGAATTGTCTTGCGATATTTTTCGATCTGATTACTATTTGCTGACGTATACAAGCGGAGGCAACTATACAAAAAATAATGTTGTGTAATGAATGTTGCATGATTATCCCCTAATAATCTTACAAATATTTTAGAATAAGAAGCCAATTAAGAAGATATAATTGTAAAATTTTCTTGCCAAAATCCGTAGCCTTCGTATAGTGGATCCTACCTGAAATTAAAAAACTAAAAACAAAGTTATATTAATGTTTCTGTTTGAAAAATCTGCTAGTAACTGCGACTAGTCAAACGTTCTAACAACCTACATATTTCATACAGACTGAACTTTTTCCACTAATATGAAAACGCCAGACGTTGCAATATCACCTCTACCGGAACGATTTCATCAAACAGTTGCCTTCCGGTGTTACATAAATGTGGGTATCGTTTATTTTTGTAAAAGCTACATTTCTAGCCACCAAACGCTGTGGCTCATGGATGACTGGTACGTCAAACACAACCCCAAGCCTCATGGTACAAGATGAATCGATTGACGATTCTAACCCCCGTGAAACGAATTTGCAACCGCGGTGACTTACATAGCCCGGCGGGATAAAAGGTAGAAGATATTTACGATCCCTGCCCGGATGGTTGCCAATCTTCATTATGCTCTTTTTATTATTTATTACCTACACTGTTTCCGGTGACAGGCGACCGTATCTGGACGAACTCGAAATAGCGGTGGCCTAGCAAGATTTTGCACATTTAGGTGGTATTATCCAATGAGTTTGATCCATGTATTTGAATAGCCAGAAAAGTACTCCAAAAATAAATTCTGGAAAGCGCACGAACCAGTTAAGCTATAACGTAAATGACACTGACTTAAACTTATCAACGAGAGCTCTGTACTCATTGGAGTGTTCATTTGTTTTTTACTCTATTGTTTCCTCCGTACGCTATCGAATTACTGTTCAGTTAAGTGTCAATTAAATCAAATAAAGCCATAATTCATCGGATTGTAATCATTGCAGACAATCAATCCATAATTTACTGACTGCTAAAACTCTATTAAGTTCTGAAATATGTGGTTTGCAAATATTGGTGTCATATTTGCAATTAAAATTTTCTAATTCATTTCTCAGATGATCCTGTAGTCATAAGTTGTGTTTACACCTAAATGCAGACAATGAGGACCATATCTTGAGTATTAGTATGGTGTCCGAAACTGGGACTGTATTGAATTGATCACGAAGAAACAGTTGGAGACAGAACAAACAGATAAGATATGGGAAAGCATAGTTTGTTTATAACTTTTCTTTATCTCCAGTCCTTTGCGTGCTAAACATATTTTGACTTTGCGTGCTAACATATTTTGTAAAATAAAAGTAGCTTTCAAAGCTATATATCAAGTTTTGAGAAGTTCCCTTATTCTTTAAATCTTATGAGTTGCCGGAAGTTTTATTTTTTAAAGGATGAGGAAGACGTCAATTAAACTGCTGGCAAACCTATGACTCAAAAAAATATTTTATAATTCTCTTCTCTTTAGAAGGTTACGATTTCAATAAATCCGAATCGGCAAGGAGGGATGTTGGTTGATTTTTGCATTAATGTGAGCCTATTAATTTTATATTGCTGTGGTAGCATTGATATAACTAACTGAAAAAATCGTGCACATTATTCAAATCTGGAGATAACATTGTGCGTAAATATTACTAACAGAAAAATGATTTGTTTTTATCAAACACTAGAAATAGATACATTGCACTGCCATTTTCCATTTTATTTGTTGGCATAGCGCTTCCGCTCGTTAACTTGGGTTCGCAATTAAGAATATTTGTATGGAAAAAGGCTTCGCGTCAGATTTTTTTCTCCAGTTTTTTTTACGCTTTCGTTGGGACTGAGTGTATTTCCAGGGGTTTCTTCGCCATTGGGTCACCGATTGGCTTCCGGTCGCTTGTCAGCGATGTTCTCAAGGATCCCGATATCCTCCAACTCTCTACTTTTAACAACCCCTTAGGGTACGATGGAGAAAGCAGCCGAGCACAGCAGTTTGTTTTCCTAACCCAATCGACCGATCGGTTCTGGAAATGACACCTTCGGTACTTGAATACACATCGGTAAACAATGGATAATGATTATGGAAGATTCCCACGGCGTAATCCAACTACGGCGTACGTCCCAGGCGAGTTGAAAATGGCTAAATGTAGCAAGAAAGATGATTACCCCCGGGGAAGAGATGCGAATCCATTCGTATTCAAATCAACCACCAGCAAACAAGGCCACGGAATCGAAATTGTTGCAATAATCGGCCTCGTTGAAGCTGATGGTGATGAGGTTGTCTTTTACGTTAACACGGTACTACCGGGATTTCCACTCGCTTTTGCTTGGAAGCGTATGGGCCCGGCACTACGCACTTAGCGGGAATAGAAACATAATGCTCAAATTATTTTCATGAGAATGTATTTTTCCCCTCACGAACAGGATGCAGGATACCGGCCATCGACTAACGAATGGCTGGTTGATAGAGGATGCATACGGGATTCACACAAAAGGTTCCTCGGGGGCTCTCATTTGTTATGGGCCTTTACCATGCTGCTATCTGTCTATTTAGATCGTGTTTTTGTTATGAAGGCAGTTTGGCGAATCATTATCGTTGATTTTATTTTTATAAATAAGGCGACGTTCGTTATGTGTAACGATCAACTTTAGAAAACGCATAATTTGCTCGGCGTGGTGAATACTCTAAGCAAAATGTGGTAGTATTTGTAAAGATTTTTAGAATATTTTAAATCTCTTGCACCCAATGTATTCTTATTTCAATTTACAAACAGCGATAGTATCCGTTTCCTTATTTTATTGTACATTAAACCAAATTCTATTTCCAAATATCTTGCGCAAGCCAAGAGATTCTGATTGCATTCAAACACTTAAACATTCCACGTTGGTACGATGGAAATAGAAGTAAAAAACACACCACAAAGTACACCACGGTTTGACACTCGACCGAAGCAATGGTACGCTGTTTCTTATCACAGCATTTTTCCAAATTTACATGAGGAGAGGATTATGGTTTTTTTCCGTTCCGTTGGAAAGTCAACCACCATTGAATGAATTCGATTTCTATCATCGTGCGAATTGACAGGGAGCCAGCGAAAAACCACTTGACGAAGGTTTTTCAATCGATTTCTCTTCTATCTGCAACTGCTCTGTATTCCCAGTGGAGCAAGTAAGTAAGCTGGCAAATTTGTGGTAAGATTGAAATCGGTTCATCTGTTTGAATATCATTATCCTGTCGATATCCGTTGGCCGCAATCAGGTTTCCTTTTATTTTGTGTTTGACTAAAAATGTTGCTGCCTGCCTGTTGGACCGTTTTTAAATAGATAAAAAATATATCCCTTCTCAAAACCAACGACATTGCAACGGAACGTAGATAGTAAGGGCTCATTTTCAGAGGAAAGAGTCTGCCTTTTTTTCTCTCTTGTGTCTCTCGTGAATACGAACAGTGTAAAACCTCAGCCATAAGATTCTGTTTTACCTCGAGATGGTGTTTTATTTTTTTTTCGGTGTATGGTTTTATACCCCAATCGCGACTTCCAGCGCACCGTTTCGTTCGAATCGCATGATCCCTGTGCACAAGGTTACATCAAACTGCCAAAGTTGATTTCATCACAAAAACCACCACTTTGGCCGGTGAATGGGTTTGGTTGTTAGATCGAAGTGACGATTTGGGTCGTAAAACACGAAAGTAAAACAATTAACGCTGTTCGAATCGATGGAAGTTTTTTTTTTCGTTTACATTTGTTTGCCCAACCGGTGTTCTACTTTTGATGCATCATCCCTAGCGCTAGGGAACGTAAATGCTGGGAAAATACTTCACGCAACGCTCGGCTCGACCGTTCGGTTCGCCGCTGCTTAATGCTGTACGGAACCGATCGACCGGAAAGTAAATCTACATTTCAATTGGATAATTTGTTTGCATTAATTCATTTCCAGCGAAATTAAATCGATAATCCAACGCAATGAACGTTACTGCTAATTGGATGGTGTGTAAATAACTCGCTACCCTTTTTGTGGACTGGCGGAATGAATGATTGCTGAAACTAATTTTTGAAATATTTACTCGTTCTTCTAGCGCTAAACTGGCGCAACTCGGTACTTTACGGTCAACACTCTATTACCATTTATTATCGCACTGCGTAACGATAAAGTGTTAGAATAATGGAATTTCTTCTACAATGTGTTATACTATTTTTTCGCCATTTAATCATTAATCAATCTGTTTAATCTATCGGATTCAATTGCCCCGCCAACATCGAATTCCTAACAAGTTCTCCCAGGAACCGGGTCAGCGCGCACTACCAACTGCTTTATGGGGAATGTCGGTTTATTGCTTGGTTGCAGAACAATTTCTCTGGCTATAACAAGTGAGCAGTTTCATTACAATCGGAAACCCACTTCTCCGTACCGGCTCACATTTCAACCAAGCTGACCATGTCACTCAAACAACTCGTCAGGCCATTAGAGACCAAACATCGCGCTGTCCCTCGGCCGATCGATTTTGAGTCGACCTTCTCGTCGCCGTTCTTGAGTAAGGTGACCGTTGGTCAACAGCACTTTGCGTGCAGGGCAATTAAAAAGTCAAACATTATCCGTGACTAGCTGCGAAGGCACTTACTGCTGCTACACTCGGGTCTGCTACTATTGGGTCAGGTCCACTTTACGAAACACGCAACACGGTGATTAGAGAAAGTGTACAATACCTTTCCAGGTAGTGGTGGAGTGATGTTAGTTACGCCCCGAGTCGTAACATAACCTAGGAAATGAATTTGATTCAAGATCTATCATATGGTTCTGGGCTCAATGCTTGCACAAACCGATTTGGGGTTGCAACTTGTTGTAAGCTACTGATTTACTGATGACTGTCTATGTTACTCGAATCGTCACACTTTTAACTGTGTTTTAAAAACCTGATTGCAATTGTTTTATATTTTAATCTTTTTTAACTAACTCATTATGCATTGCTTCACTTGTAAGGTTTATTTTCTCACAAAGATGTTACCATATTTCTTTAACCGTGACGTAGAACTATGTGATGAACTGTTGTTCTGATGTTATGAAATTCTTAACAAAAGATATGATCGGCATGATTGCATTTTCAGTGCTTCATGTTCTTCAAACAATCTCCTAACGGTAAGTGCCAGCTTCCAACAGTTGCACAAAACTGTTACGATACGAATGGAGTAACTTGAAGTTCATTCTGTTACCTCTAGCATCCTTCGCCAGCAGTCAGTAAAGTCGAGAGTTACTATACTGACCTCACGAGTGGCATTAGTGTAGCTATGCAGAATCCATATTATGTACACAGTGGGATGCCAAGGATGAGATTTATCTTTTGGTATGCACTTACACAAAAGATGTAGACCATAAAATAGAATAAAACATAAATTTTGTTAATGGATGTTTCGGTTCATCAGCAACGATTCGACGAACGCTTCCGCTCAGAGTGCTGCAAAATGTGTTAGCTGGTATTCGATGTAAAAAAGGGCCAACAGAACTGAAATGAAACGCCACTGTTTGGTGCGCACCCCCTTGCACCTAACTTGTTCGTGCATCAAATGCATTGGGCGATCTTCACGGAAGCCTGCAACGACTACCATTCGCTGTCAATTTTCCCATCTTCAGCGCACCCGTGCGTTGCCGATGCGAAAATGGAATGAAGCATTGGAAAATGCAAAGAAACGAAATGCTTTGGAAAAGAAATGTCCATGTAGGTTAGTTCACAGGGAGGTAAAACACATCCCATACTCCCAAATCATTGAAAACCCACTGGGAGGAAGAGAGCGTTTTAGCATGTGAAGAAATTCTCCAGCGACTTGCTGCAGGAGTAGCCCATCATCCCCCGAGTTTCCAGAGGACATGCGACGGCACGATGCTTCCCGAGACATTGGATTGCTTGCAGCAGCATCATCACTGGAAATTCCGGTAAAATCCATCACTGACCAGACTCGATAGAAACAGGCGCCATTTGCTGCTGCACTTGAGAAATCAGAGCGCTTGACTATCTGACGCTCTCGCCCGATGTCCGGTGTGTTTTATTCTGCACCAGCATCAGCTGTTGCAGAAGAGTAGGATGAACGTTTCCTGCGACTTCCTTGCAGGAAAAGTTTTCCTAGCGTAGCTGGCTTTGTGTCTTGTGCTTGATATCTAATGCTCTAGCTGAATCCATCTACCGTCCAGCTATCGGATGACACGGAAAAAGTGAACACATTAAAAGCATCCGGTCCTTGGACGGAACGAATCCCGACGGTCGCCCCAGCATGGTTGGTCGTAACTCCCTGGCTACCCAGAGGGGATCAGAACCTGGATGTTCCTGTGAATGGGGGATGGCAGCTGAAAAGCGAAACGTATGTTGGCGAGTAAGTTTGCTATTTCCGGCCAATAGACACAAACTGGCGCACCGGGAGTGAACCTGAAGACTAGTCAAGGAAGCACCAGTTTGTGGCTAGTGAAAACCGTCACTCCGAGTGCTGCTGTTCGTAATCTCACCCAACATTGAGTACACCTGGTTGCTATCTGCTTTTGGATATGCGCTCGGGTGGCCGAGACACTGCTTAAAAAATGTTTGTACGGACCAAACTAACCCCACAAAACCCGTCGAACGCATCAAGGTCTCGTCCAATATATCCCATTTCTGCACTTGGAGTGCAAAGTTCGAGAACGTTTATCCTCTTGCACGCTTGACCGTCACATGCAATTTACGACGAGCGGATGCATTATATAGAGTCCCTGGGCGAAGCTAGAATCAGGATTCTGGGATCGCCCGACTCCTTCTCCAGATCACAAATTCATGAGTCAACCATTGAGGTAACGGCATGAAGCATCTGCCGCGAAACTTGATGGTATGCATTCCTTGGGTCAGAACGGAAGGGAAGTATCTCGTCAGTACTGTACGTAGATGCCCGGAAGGCCATTTATTTATTGATCTTCGTTCTACGTCATTGCTGGTAGCTTTGTAGTGTGTGAGGCCTTATCTTGTTGAGTGGATAAGAAACGAAAGAAAAAGGATTATGACAGACCACGCATGGTGCACTGAAAGATTGCTCACGGAGCTAATAAGAGTATGTATAACTTGCTTATAATTTGTCTATTTAGCGTGTTATATACTTCCGAACGTTTTCATTCAATAATTTTTGACTCATGCATCTGCACATTAATAATTCGAATCATCCCTATTTCTATTTGAATCCCATCAAAACACATTATGAATACGTATTATGAAAACACGATAGGGGCTAACGTTTTCGTTTCAATGCTGACAAAATCAAACTATGGTTACATCCCTTTGCTATTGTTATACAGTTAGGCCATTCGATACTGTGATGACTTGGGGTTGTAATATCACAAAGGAGAAAACGGTTGATCAAATATCTGAAACAAATTCACACTTTGCTTTACTTCGTGATAAGATAATTACAATCGAACAATGTGGCACAGTAACGTTTTGTACAGGAGAGCCAACATTTTACCTATCATGGAGCCTGCATATACATATTTGTTTTGTTTATTGAAATTTATGTGAAATCGTTAACATTAACGAAGATTTAGGAACAGTGTGAAACCGCACAAAAAAGCTGCTAACGAATCTAATGATTTCAAACACATAGAACAGCTCTCTACCAACCAATAACAAATAAAACACTGTGTTTTTCTGTTCCTTTGTGATGCTGTACGTCGAATGTTTGTCTTCTGTTCACGGTACCCGTAGCTGAAAACCCGCAGGAGGTCCATTGTTTCATTGGGAAATTGCCACTGAAATGCAATCACTTTTAATGACCTATCAGAAGCACATAAACATTTTATCAACAGTTCCTTCTCGTGTTGCCTGCTACCGAATGCGAAGAGCAATGGCATCTGGCCGGTGACCGCCGAAGAGTTTGAACATTGCCAGAAAGAACGTTCGATGCACGGTGGAGAACACGCTGTGGAACATTATTATGATTGCGTTCCCTTCTTGATTCTTCCTGGTTGTCGAGACCCCATTCGCAAAGTTGAGCGATCGTGTCGAAAATGCCACGACCAACCTTTCCGAAATGGTTCTAATTTCCGGACATTTTGCGGAAGGCCAAGACCCCCGGTCCCCATCGTTTGGTTTCTGCCGTTTGCCATTTGGCTATTTAGTTGGCAAGCGCGGTTTAACATGTCATTTGAAGCGCTCGGGAGGCACGGCAATAACGCTTCCGCTAGATCCGCTGCTGTCATCTATACTGGACGCAAGGTTCATTTTATTATTATTAGGATTATTTTTGCGCCTTCTCTACTCCCTTCGCTTAATTATCGTCATCATCGAGCAAACGATAACAATAAACTTTTCATCGGGCAATGATTGGAAATGTTTCATTAACATTTTACTCGTGTCGGTTACCGAACCAGGGATCGTTCTTTGGTTTTGGCAGACATTAAGAATCGGCATCCAGAGAAGTAAGGAAAATTCTTGTAAGAAGGATGAAGGGAGGATTTTTTTATATAATAGTAGCATTTTGGGTTTTCAATTAGTTTTATGCGATCATCCAGCATGCACTGGTTGTGTAACTGTGATAACAAAGGGGTTGTACTATTTTTAACATTTGCATACACTTGCTTCAATTTTTTTAAAGATTGGCTTATACCCGATTAATTAATTTGTATAATTTCCAACACAAGTAAACGATGTTCGTTGTATAAACCTGGTACTCTTAAGCAATTTGATTTTCTCCTAAATTTCTGTACATATTTTGTTACATACATCGACATGGTAAGCAAAATTTTTACGCTCTTTTGTTTGGTTCATCAGTATAGCTTCCGGCTCAAAACAAAAGATACTGTTGCTAATTCATTGTTGTCTTTCGCTGCCAGGGAAAAGAGCATTCTGTTAGTCTTACAAAACACTAAAACAGTTCGGGAAAGTTTTGGTTCACGAAAAGCTTGTATTGCGGTTTTGTCATTATATCCAGACTTAGATGTTCACATTAATCAAGTACTCTCGGAGACATTTTACATACTTCGCTCTTCATTGTTTAAGTTTCCTGGTTTTTTAAGCGTATTTGTAGGATGTCTTACCGTAGCTACGCTACATCCCACATTCCTCATTATGAGCAATGCGAAATTCACTAAGAACTTTATCATAATCACGGGACATAAAACAAACGCAAGACAGGCTGTTACACATGAAGAGCGCGTACCGGCTACGACCCCAATATCAGATGATGCGTATGTAAGCAGCAACCGGAAAACGTTCCACGAAAGTGAATGTCAAAAGCGTGAGTTGACTTTTAGAAACAGCAAGAGGACACGTGAGCTGCTGTGTTGACGACTCTCACGAAGCTACAACCACAAGCTGCTAGATTATTGCTAGCGTTTGCCGTTGGAAAATTCGTTCCGTTTGAAGTTCGCAAGAAGAAAGAGAGTGTCGTGAAAGAATATGACATCCCTTTGGTGAGGCCAACAATTCGCACCCGGATGGAACGCGACGGGCTTGCGATGGTTCTTTATGATACGAAACTGTAGGGTCAGATGGGAATGTTTTCGGAATAACATTTCCCACAATAATGCCAACCGGAGCACATTCGGTTAATAATAATGAGAGTTCTATGTTCCCTGGCTGGGCAATACTCATGCTCCTCTAATTAGTAGCTGACTACGGGAAAGAATGCTCCATCGAGAGTTTCCACCCTGGCAGGAGAAGATCAACGCGTGTTTCGACTGTCTAGTCTCTGGTATTAGCCTCAACGACTGTTACTATATTTTAGCTTTTCTACATAATTTTCAGTTTCTTTGAAGATACAAGCTGCCTGTGATTATCATTCAGCACACTGGATCTCTCAATGGTCGTGTAATGATGCCTTCCTTCTCACCCGGAACTTTTTGCTGTGCAATGAAGCATAACATTAGCTCCTCCGTATACATCTGTTAGACTGAAAACGTGTGTGCGTTTTTTTTCCTCTTCTGTCAACGAATATCTGTTGGTCGAAAAGATATTTTCCATGCTGCTGCTAGAGGAAACGGTGCAATGAGTTTGCATACTCCCGTACGATTGGCTATGAGATGCTCTTCCGTCGCATTGCAGTGGTGTGTTGTGTCATTTTGCTATTGCTGATCCGCAAACATACACCACCGTAGCTACACGGCTAGATAGAGTTGCGAACGAGCCAAGTACAAGCAGCTTTGCTGCCCCTGGAGCATCACTTCGTGTCGTGCGGATCCGTTGAATGGTACAAAATACTGTTGGCGGTAGATTTGGTTATAATCAGACCATTTCTGCAAAAATTGAATTCGATAACGAGAAGAAAGTAAATAGTAAGAAATAAAAAGTCATTTTCTACTTTGTTCTAATCCAAACCGTTATATTAATTATGACATGAGTATATTTTCTTTTCAATGCAAGACTATGAAGTAGAAAATAAATGAATTATTCGTTAAACTTGAAGAAGTGTTCGTGTCCGCCATTACCGAGATGCTGTTAACAGTTTGACGGTCTTGAATGTGCACTAGCAGTAATCCGTACTTTGACAAGGAATTGTCAGCGATGCATCTCATACGTTTCAATTCCACATAGAACAATGTTTACATCGATTTCGTTTCCTCATTCATACAAACCATGTTAAGCTCCGTTATGCAATGTGCTTGACAAAAAAAGGGTTCAGCTGCAACACTATTATCACCCAGGCATCTCATATGCGAGTGCAATATTTTCCCCGTTCCATTCGTTTCCTATTCCGTCGTTTGCAAATTCGAAACGTGCACACAGAAGCATGATTCCATCAGTCAAGCGTTTTTATGCGGAACCAACCCGAGAATTTCTTCCAGACATTCTCCAACAGGGTTTTCCATCAAGACAAGGAACAACTATTCTTGGCACTTGTGCATCACTCATGTATATGCATATAAACATATCATATAACATTTCCTGTTTGATTTACCGTTTTTTGTTTTTTTTTTTTTTTTAACAAAACCCCTTGTCTTTCCATCTACGTTTGACTGAGTGTGTTGCAGGAGTGGATAGCGCTTCGCCGTATACTTCATCTCAAGGTTGTGCACATTCTAGAAGCATTTGTTTGAGAAACCAAATCTCATACAACGATCGAAAGCCCGTTGGAACAGTGAAACGTTGCTTCAATATTACAGTTACTACGGAGGCTGAAACGCTCCAGCAAACAATTACCGAATGAACGGTGCGCACGGCATCTGATCAACCTCATTTTTTATGCTTTTCAATCTTCATCGTCATCATCATCATCATCATCTTCGGTGATTGTACACCATTTTGTGTCAACCGTTCATTGCATCATTGTGCAACGAGCAGACCATGGAATGGTTTTCATTATGAAAATTGTTTAGCTTTTAAATTTATTCCTTCTTCATCGCATCAAATACGCCAGCTGCTACTTCTGGTGGTGGTGGTGCTGCTGCTGCTGCTGCTGTCGAGAAATCTGCGAAACCCTAAAACCACCGGACAGGAGGACGTTTCGCTTTCCCGTTAGGACTGCAACGCTAGATTCACGTGCGAACTGCGTCAGCGGGAAACGCGCGACGATCGTAACTTGTCAGTGAGAAGGCTGCGGATAAAATTCATTCGCTAGCTGCTGCATCAAGTGGTGTCGTGTTGTTTGTTGCCGCTTTTCGATATTTACTTTTCCCAGAACGTGCACTCATACAAACTCTTGACGAACGCGCCACCACGGAAACGACACTATGATAGTGGGGAAGCTGTATCCCGCACAGAATCTGCCCGGAAAGGAGTGGAAGACAAATTCTTCCAGTGCTTGCCAGGTTTGGATGCTCTTAGAGGTAAGATATGTTCACCCGACGTTGGTGGCCGTTTATCGAAAACTGCTCGCTCCCGGTGTCTGCATGTAGTGAAAGATCTCGTCCCAGACACGTGCTACGACGATACCGTGGTGCACTGGTTTCATAGAATATTTGCATACGTAGCAAATTTTGAAGTATTGTTGAAAATTGTTTCACCGTTTAGCATTTCTGTTGCGGGTGGCTTGACAATTTCGAAGCAACCTGGGGTGCACAGCTTTATCAATTTTTTGGCCGAATATTTGGAGGGTTCAAAGGTATGGCAGATGTATTTGGAAAAATATCAATTCGTTATCCCTTGATATTGATAATATTACGCCCGCTTGCATAGTCTGTAAACAGTAATACTGTTTATCGGAAAATGTGATCAAATCATGAATGTAGGAAAATTCCCTATCTAAAGCACGTAACGAGACCTCGATTATATGTATTGGATTGGTTATTAATATATTGATTCATAGCGAGTTCTTGACACGCCGGCTAATTGAAGCGAATAAAAATTACGATCAAGATGTGCTCGAAGACTGTGCGTAGCCCGATGCTCCGATAACGGAAGCGAAATGACAAGCGATGCCGTCACTTGTCGGAGAGGAAATAAAAATTGAAAAGGAAATCATTTCTTCTGTCCACCGAAGCAAGCACATCCTGGGAAGAAGCGTCTAGAAGCGTCGGCAAGCCGTTCTTGGGTCGTGACTGTGGGTAAAGATTTTTTGCACCAATTTTCTCGAAAAGTCGTCTAACCGTTAGTCGTCACCATTTGTCACACCGTGCTCCACTATCCGTCCAAGGTTGGCGTTAACATCTTGGATCACACCTCCAGGGAACGTCGTGTCATTTCTCATCTTGGGGTTGTGATAATGCTCCGTTTGCTGATTGTTATGTTGCGCCTGTGTATGCCTGGTGGGATAGCTGTCTAGTTTTCCTTGCTACAGCGCACATCGTATGGCCCTTTGCTCGCGAGGTCTGGAACCTCGTCAGTTGGGGTACATCACCATGCGCCCGGTGAGCGCTGCTACACATCATTATTGCGAAGGACGAAAAAATACATCCCGCATGTGACCGTCAAGCACTCTGCCATTCACCAACAACCGTGAGCCTACGCAGGATCGAATGTATTGATGTGTGAGATGGGTGGGAATAGCTTGTTTTGGTCGTTCTTATATTTCACATGTGAGTAGAAACCATATTCCAATAAAGACGACATATTGTGCCTGTTATTGATAAATATGGCAAACACCTTCAACGAATGCGCTTGGTTCCGCTTTTATGTGATGAGTGGATATGGCAAGTACATACCTAGTGCGGTTCTTTGAATGTTAGAGATTATGACGTTATACTAGTTGCTAAATGTTGAATTTCATAATACTTTGTCATCCTAATACTCTACTCAATTTGCTGGATTCGAACTCATAGCCAGTAGTCAATTTTTAATATTTTATTTCACATATTGGATTTAACACATTTCAATTCTACTTTTAAAACATTCAAGTGAAAGTTTTTTCAGTGCGACAACCAAGATTTAGTGCAAGTTTATTTGTCTCAACATTACTGATAAACGATAGTATTTTTACTTTTCAAATCAGTAGAGATTCAAGTATTTCCCACATAAGACAGACCATAATTTTGACCCATTTACTCAAGACGATCCCTTTGTTGACTGGCGGCACCATCGTAATGGACGATACTGGCAAGTTTTATTATCAGATCTAACATAGAAATAAATGGAATGCCTGTGTAGTGTTTGCGCCCGCTCGCTCGTCGCGTTGCCCCTTTTGCACAAATTTCTTAACAAGCAGCCACATCAACTGACCGTCATTGTTGGAAAGCTAACTTACACGAAGTTCTATACGATTACCCTTGTTTTCTTCGCGTTTCGCACATACAACGGGCGTCATTGCATGGCTACTTAATTTTATGCCTTGATCGCGTGACGGTTTGATTACGTCATCTTAGATTGTTTGCCGCGTACTCTGCGCTTCAACCTTAGCGTATGCGACAACACTTCCGAGCGACCTGGAAAAGCATTTTTCGGAAAGTCAGGTGTTGCCGAAAGGAAAGAAGTAGAAAAAAAAACACTCCAACAGATTTGAGACCCCCAATCCCCAACGGTACCGGATTGGCAAGAGACCTCCACCAACATCAGATTGTAGGCGGAACTTGAGTGTAGAATCTTTCTCTCACCCATGTACAGGAGTTTTCCAAAACTAAACAATTCTAATTATAAACGGCCTTAACACTGCTGCCTGATAAAGCTGGAAATTAGAAGTAGTTATAAATTGTGGTTTCGTTACCAGCGTACGGTCGATGAAGTTTAGTGTTCGTTCCAAACCACTTTCGACCATCGTTCATTAAAGCGTTTCTCGACCTGCCAATAACCGGCGGGTCTCGGGACGCTTTTATGGTACAGAAAAAGGATTGCCACTGGGTTTGGATGGATGGAACCCTTCCGAAGTGATTCGCATACGGTATGTGTGCAGCTGTGCTGTAGTGCTGTAAGATTTACGAACTATGCTATCCGTTGTTTAAACCATCCCAGGGAAGGCGCCAAGTCTGCAAGCACAACGCCTAGCTGGTGATAAGGGGAACAGTAAAACTAACGACATATTTAAATGCAAAGTACCGAGAGCATTATGGGGATGCGTGTTGATGAAATGAGCATATCATCACCCACATTATTTAGATCGGAGGTTCGTGATGAAATATACCAATGAGCTACAAACGACGACTGTTACGATGTTCAGCTACACTATATCATCTATCTGTTTATGGTGTTAGGCAGTATATCTTATTTTAAATCACATACGTGACCGTTTTGAGGCCTGCGTTTGTGATGTATTTTGCATTTTCTCTCTAACAAATTTCGTATGTGTTGCGTAATGTTTAACCTGTGTCTCTCCCCCACAAGTACCAATTCGCATATTTTTATCAAATAATGTTTGCTTGGTACGTTTGCAAAAAAAGATTAACGATCGATGTGCGTCCGTTTAATTGGAGGCGCATTTGCTAATATAGATTGGATAGCTAGAGTTTTATTTCATTCCAGGCAACATACGACTCATCTTTCATTTGATTTTTTTTCTCCCCCCGATGCCTCCTCGGAACCTCATCAAAAACGTGATAGGTTTTGATCCCTTGCCATGATTGCTTACACTGGCTGTCACGTATCCTTTTCGCAGCAATTTGTTTCAAATTAATTCCGCATCCCATTTTGGGCGAGCTTCACACAGTTTATCACGCCACCTGCGTGCCTCCGAGTTAGCGAAGCGGACATCAGGAGCAAACGCCCACCGGTAGTCAATTCGCTTCGCACGCCGTACGAACCGATGAATTTGGCGCGTTTTCTACGCCGCAGTTGTTGCAGGGATAATTGCGGTTTGTTTTGGAAATAATCCTCATTTAATGGTCGACAATTTCGCCTGTTGTCGCCCGGTGTTAGCCTTTCTAAAATTTTCGACTGTTCATAGGGAATCAACAAAATTGCTCCGGCAATGTTACGCGTGGAGTAGTTACACAGTCCCTTCGGTCGGTTAGAAAAGAAAATGTAAAAACAGAGGGTCCTAATCAAAACTTGCCCGAACTAATTGCGGTTGATCAGCAATTCTGTTTGATCCTACCTTGTCTCGGTACACGGTACTAGCAGCTGGCAGCGACGAACTCGTTCCGCTGGGTGCGCTCTGTTTACCTTTGACCTTCGGGCTAGTTATTGCTATCGGTACATCTCTTGGTACGGATGGTTCCGCACCAGTACTGTGTGTGTGGCGACCATTCTTCTACAAACATCCCCTTCGCCTCTCCTCTCTCCAGAAATGGTGGTCCACGAGGAAGAGTCTTTGAAAATCTAATTTGAATAAAAATGGCTCATGGAACGCTCAACAGCGGCGTCATCGTCGTCGCCTACGGACGCCTGCCAAGGCCCGCATATTTTTATTCACCAAGATGCTCAGCTTGCCAGGGCAAAATCAAACGGAGACGAAAAGAAGGCGAAAGAGAATTCAGCGAAAGCCCGCCATCATTGTATACAGGAATGCAAATGGAAAGATGGTGGTGGCAATTATACTGAACATTCATTTGATTGCAAAGCAAAGCGAGATGATCTTCTTATCAGCGGTCCCGAAAAGCTGTTGAAAGAGCAATGGGCACAAATCTGTATAGCTCTGGAACATATAAATCCGGGTTTCTTCCTTTGTCTCAATCATTGCTCGTGCCCCTTCTCACCCGCACGGTGCGGCGTTGGGGTGAGGCGAGCCTTTTTCCCTTTTGTTTCGGTTTTTGTTCCTATCTTCCACCTTCGGATCTGGCATGGCCACGAAATTCGAATTATATTCATCCGGGCGAGCTTTCTTCGAAGTTTTTCTTTGTACCAAATGAAACAACAAGATGAAAACGTAATTAGGTCGACATTATCTTTTCATTTTACCAAACAGCCGTGAATACCCAGCCACCCTGCATTACCCTGTCCACTCAGTTTTGTTCAGGTTGAATTTCTGTGCTTTTTCTTTTTTTCCCACGACTGCTAAAATCTGCTTTCCTTCTCTGCACGTAATTGTGGCCAGGCTTCGTCAATATCTGGTCGTGTTTTCTTCCGGTGCACGAAGTAAAAATTCCTCTGTTTCAACACCGTATCAATCCACGAGATATCTTCTCGGGGTATTTGGGTTCGGTGAGTATGTGGGTTAGTCTCATTATTTGCATTCACTTGTAGGCGTACGTTTTGTTTGAACGTCTGATCTCGTCTGCTGGTTCTTTGTCAATCGTTTTATCGCAGCCAGGCTTGTGCTTAAGGTAAATGATTCTAATCGTAAAAAAATCCAAAAACGTCTTATGCTTCACCTTTCGAAACGAGCAGTCATAAACACTGTTTTGTACAGCAAGGTTCTTTGTATAACCGATAGACCAAATACATCCGTCTAACGTGCTCACAATTGATTGTCTACGACTAAACGATTATCAACCGGATGATCATTGATTGTGGACAGTAGCTAACAGCTCTGTATGAATTTATCATTTAGATTCACAATTTTCCTTTTTTTCTGATATTTATCTCTCTGAAGCTGCCAAGGCAGCTAGTTTAAAAAAAATCCTGAGGAAATTAAATATTAAATCGTTCATCAGTCGCTTTAACGCCGTCAAGTCACACGTAGTATTGTTGATGTAATGATCCATAACTAGACCGATACAGATTATTTATTGTAATGTAAAACCATTGTCGTTTAGTTTTATTTTACTTTCTTCATAAAATAGATTTATTTTAAAAGTTGCAAATATTTATCCTAGTTGAGGTAAAATCAATAGGTACCTCTTAATCATTAAACCGTCCATGCAGTATGCTAATTATGCCATAAAATCTGCTTAGGTGTTTTTATATTCCCTTTATTTTCCCTCAATATCGGCCACGGAAAGTTTCTCGAACGCGATGTATCCCGTACAATGTCTACCGGCGGTACACCTCAAGCACAGACAAAGTTTAATATTAAAAATAAATCCATTGTCTCAAAAGATGAAATTGGTGTTAATCTGCCTTTAATCCTGCCTCCGTATGCAAATTTATGTGCTCGGAAAATTTATTGTCTCGACCGAGTCGAACAAAACACGTTCCACTCAAGTGTGCAGCTTTTGCGGAGAAGTGTTGAGAAACAAACATAAACCGAAAACGATTAAAATCACTTTCGCTTCGGTTGAGCGGCATGAAGGATGTGCCAGCCTGAAGCGTCGAACGCTGGATTTTCCGTTGCTACCGTGAAAGAAAGCTGAAATCGATTAGTACACAAATCTCGTATAAAAGTCATCAATCTTGCGTCGGTTCGCAGAGCGAAGAGAGTTCGCACGGGTGTCAGCGAAAAGCTGCTGGCAGCTATAGAATTCGACTGTAAACCACCGGAATGGGAAGTAAAGCATTGTGTTTTGAGGGGGGCGTCGGGCAGCAATTTAGAACAAATTTTGCAAACATGCGTGCCGTGCCCGGGCTTTGCAGTCGCTGACAAAGAAAGGATAAATAAATATGAATGTTTGCCAATATTTCCCGGAATCGTTTTAAAGGGATGTTTCCAGCATGGCGTAAGACAGGTTACTGACACGACATGTGTCATCAATTTCTATTCCGATTCGACTGTTTGTATTCAGCTTTGCCCAACTCACCCATCCCCCAAACTCTTAGGCTTCCATCCCCTTCCTATCTACCCCTGGATAAGAATGCTTTTGTTTAGCATAAGAAAAACATAAGTTCTCACATTTGCCGAAACGTATATAATATATATCGCGTCGTAAATCTTGATGCATAGTGATGCAATCGATTACACCTGTAACGAGTGTAGGCGGGAAAATTTCCTTCTAATGCGCTAATGATAGGCAAAGATTCAATTTCTACAATAAGACGGAAAGTGGCGCAAACGGTGTCGTTTCTAGTGCGAAAGGAACAATGCGTACGACGATTGTGTATTTACCATCAAGTTTGTTGTGCAATATATCTCAGCACCGTTTAACCGTAATGTGAAATTCAATTCTGTTACCGTTCGTCCGACTATTGCAGATGGAAATTTTTCGGATTTTCCATTCATTTATCTGACACGTAAGTTATTGGCAGATGTGTCAAAGTGTGATGCATCAGTCAATGGTTAAATGATTATATTGCCACAAACTCAATTATTGTATTTAGTTATTATGTTCAGCGACAAATTTTATTTGAAACAATGTAATTTATTTATTTTTTCTTAAACACAGCTAGGTTGCATATTATTGTATTGTATCTTATACATTTATATATTTTTCTGTCGATGTCGAATAAAAATTATTTTTTATTTCTTTTTGTTTCAGATGCAATATTTTAAACAGATTGAAATCATTTTCTGTTGTTCGTTTTTTATTTTTTTTTGTTAATATTTTAAAAATTGAGCGTTTCAAAATTTATCGCGAATTGTTTTAAACTTTGTGTACTGATGCTAAAATTTATTTGTCCAATTTTAATGTGCCCTATTGGTTTTTTTTTGTTTGCTCCATAGATCCCCCGGAGATTATCAAGAAACCAGTAAACCAAGGAGTGCGGGTTGGCGGTGTGGCAACATTTTTCTGTGCAGCTCGTGGAGATCCTCAACCGACGGTTATATGGCGCAAAAATAGCAAAAAGATTATGAGTAAGTACATGCAGATTTTCCTTTCGTACCCACTCTTCATGCTCATTGTGCGGATGTGCTCAGTAAACAAGTTTAGTCAACATTACAAATTCCCTTCGTATTGTCTTTGTTCACCCAACAAGCAATATAAGCCATAAGATTGAAGCATGGCGTTCATTATCCATTAATCATTATGTGTCAAGAATAATGCATACCGTCACATCTGTTCAGATTATTTCCGTAAAAATCAGTGATGCGAATTGCATGAGATGCAATATTTTATCCACCTTTCACACGCTTGCAACCTATACTTACAGTGACCCAGTCACGATACACGGTGTACGACGCTAATGGAGTTTCAATGTTACGTATCGAACCGGTGCGTGCTGGACGTGACGATGCACCGTACGAATGTGTGGCAGAAAATGGCGTCGGTGATGCAGTTTCGGCCGAGGCGACGCTGACCGTTTACGAAGGTAAGTGACAAGTTATGTATAATGTGCACAAATTGTGTCCCGCGCACCACAAAATCGCGCACACCAACAGTTCACAGGACTTACAAACTTTCCGGGCCCGCTGTTCTAAGAAAACGGCCGCATTGGATCGTTCTCGATGAGACCGCATTGAATCTGGGCAACTTGTGGCTAAACTTTTCACACCATCCTTCCTGCTCTAGATTCTGGGCCAATTTGGATACAATTTTCAAGATAAACGATTCTGGAACGTTGGCGCTTGGTTCGCGCCGTTCAAATTATGCAGAAAATTTGCCAACGTTGATTATGCCGTCGACGTGAGAAGTGATTTGCATGATTAATTAAAAGTATTTCCTCATATTATGCTAATAAACTTGAATAACGCGTCTCACTATTTGGGAAAGCATTTTATAGTTTCCCCTTAAGCTGTCACTGATGATAGCAATAGATGCATTTTTGCATGATGCATAAAACTTTTCAAATTTTACCCCTTTCTTTGGACGGCTTAAACTAATTTTATAAACTCACTTATACAATAAAATTCTAGTAAAGCAATAGAGCTAGTATAAAAGATTGATAGAACTTATGGCAGAGTTAGTATTTATTGGCTTTCGAACATAGCTTTCGAAGCTTGTTTGTCTTGTTAAACAAAAATAAAAGCTCCATAGGCGTCTCAACATTCTGATAAAAACCAGGAAAAACCCAACGTCATTTACAGTTGCTCTGATGATGTTCGTTTCATGTTTAGCGCACACACACTCAGCGTAGCTCAATCCTGATTACCTTTAGGGCAGGTAACGAACAATGAGCGCAATTAAATATGATATGGGTCCTGGAACGCAACAACTCAACCGCAAGCATTACTTTCTCAAACAAATTTGCTGAGGTATTTTGTAGCCTAAGCAATTGTAGATCAAATAAATGTACATTAAAGCATTTCATTTTCTGGCACACTATTGCAATGTGAATATTGCGGCACATTAAATTTTGTTTTCAAATTAATATAAAACCATGCAACAACAGGTTAAAGGAAATGTTTCGTCATAAGACAAATAATGTTATTAAAGTTTCAAAATGTATGAGACCCAGTCTCAGCTGTAGTCTACCTATTTGGACACTCACATTGTGCCATATTGCCGGTCCTTTGAATGTTGTTTTCAAATCCTGCGTGTTTGTACCTTTGTGAATGCTATTGCGAACATTTGTATATAAACTATTCCTTCGACCTTGGCGGTATTTCAACAATATGACGCATAAATTATGCCCCGAGGGTTGAAAACTTGGGTCTTCGAAAGTGCGCGATGTTTGTACGCGGGGCGCAACTTTCTTCACGTAATTTAAGCCGCGCGTACCACCGATAACGTTCAACCAGCATTATCCATTTATTCAAGATGACAAGCTCACGCTGTGCGTTTCGTTAGGTCAAGTGAAATAGCAACAACCAAATAAAGAATAGCGGGAGAAAGCGTAATAGTGAGCTTTGAGAACAAAAACAATAAACCACCAGTAAGGATATTACAAAGAAGAAAAAAAACGGCGACAAACTTTTTCCCGGCAGCTCGCAGTTCCCTTCAATCGCTTAATATTTTTTCCTTCTTATCTGGATGTTTTTCAGTTTTGTTTGGTTCTTTACTTGTACAGTTACTGGCACTGCACTCCGTCGAGGTATATCTGAAATATGTTCTCTGCTTAGTGAGCATTTCTCATTTTCTTTCAAAAAGTTATGAGACTCTGGGGGAGAGTGCAAAGAACAAAGTAACGAAAAGTGAGACAATAATTTTACATTTTTTATACCATCCCCCTTTTTTCGCAAGAAGTATTGTTTAATAAAATGCAAAATTGAACACATTGCCCACCAAAAAAAAGAAAAAAAGAAATGTGGATTTCTATACAACTTATCTGGTCTTGGCAACTGACAGCTCGGGTTAAACTTTTTTAATAGACTCTCGTGCTGAATTACCTCATTATGGATGATTATATGCTGATTTGTTATTCACTTAGATTGTTGAGACATTGATTATTTACTGAGCTCCGTCTATGAGCAAAAGAAATACTTGGTAGAAAAAAAACTTCCTTGATAAACCTTGCAGAGGGCATCACTAGGAAAAAGGTACTTACCGTTCAAAACATACTCTTTTATTTCTTATCACAATTTTCCTTCCGATATATCATGATATTAAATCAAAAAGCTTATTAATTTTTACATATAAGTAAAAAATCATAATATAATGTTATAAAATGTAACAAAATCCGCAAATATTAATTCTCTTTAAAAAATACTCTGGTGCTTTTTCCAAAAGACTCTTTTTTCAAAACCGTTATCCTTGGCTATTAGTAAATCAGCAAGGCCGGGTTTCTTTGCCAATTATTTATTCATTACGCACTAATAGATCTGCTTGCATCAGTGACTCGAAACAGTATCTAAAAGCAACTCGCTAATGCCATGCGCTTTTGGTCTTTTAACGATATTTTTTGTAACAAAAAAACTGCCTATTTTCACGACTTGTGTTACGCCCTCCAAGCGTACAGATCAGCGCAGTTTTTTGCAGTTTTTTCATTGCACAAAACGTTCCTCAAAAAAGGACATCAACAACCTTTTGTGCGGCATTCGTTCTGCTCCGTTCCCTATTTGTAAATTGTTTTGCACTGCATCCATTTCTATTTTAATTTTTAATTTGCCATAGTATTGTGTGCCATCCTCAGTTATTGTGCGCTGTCGGGTGAAAAGGGAAAACGTTTGGATGGTTGGATTTACTTTTTTTTATTTCAAAATGCAGCTGCAAGGCACTATGCGACACAACCAGGTGCGGTAAACAAGTATTAAAGACAAGAGCAGTACCGAACCGGGATGATCTATAATTTGTGCAGTCATCGAATTCCACTCATTTTGAATATTTAATTCCCTGTAAATGTTCATATGCATTTGATAATTCCTTTGAATTGAATTGAATTGATGTGAATCAAGCTACGTTTTGGATACGGCAATGATACTTTTACTACATGCTTTAAAGGCAATCAAACACCTTATTATTCATGACCGTTTCAGTAAACCGTTTAATATGTTTGTTTTGTTTATATCACGTGCAGTCAAGTTTAATGTACATCGCAACGAGTACGTAAGATAATCGAAAAAGTGTTTGTACATGCATAAATTGAACATTTGCACAAAAGACGTTCGATCTGCAAATAAATCAACGGTTGGCATGATTTCCTTTTCGTTCCCACAACCTTCCAACGCTGGCCACACGAAATCCCGCTGCCAGTGCACGGAACGAAACAATTCACACAGTGTTGCAAAACTGGACAATTGTGCGAATGAAAGATGCAGTGCGAACAACGAAAAGCGAAACACTAATCCAAGTCAGATCCAAGTCTTCCTTGTTCCGGTTTCGAAATATTCACTTCCCAGGGAAACTTCTTTTTATGCTAATGTTGTATAAATTTGCATTTATATTTATGTGCACCACCGCGCAAGTGTTTCACTATAATTCTGGCACTGGTAAGGTTTTTGAATATTAGTCCTGACACACTAGCAGCGGCCCCAGACGCTGCTGAAAATACATAAGATTTTGAAGCAGCACCGGTGCCAAGAAATGGCTTGAAGATGGCTCCTTAAGCACTATTCACAGCACTGCCGGTCTGCTGTTGCTGAGAGCCATTGTCCCATTTAGGGTTTGGTACACAAGTTTTTGAAAAAGTCGATGCAAAAAAACAACAACATTGCAAACATAGTAATGCTGGCAATGCGAAACCGCGCATTGTAAAAGTTTTTTGTTTTTCAAATGAAAATTACAATCCTGCAGTTGACGCCTTTGAACGACAGACCCAACCGGGGGAGAGCGTTTGAATATGCATCAAACGGCGGCCTAACAACTGTTCCTTTTTAGCTTTGCGCATAGTTCTTGGCCACGGAACGCTATTGAGTCCGGCACCAAATGAACATCACTCCGAATTCACCGGCTGACCATACGGCACGGCAAGAGTAAGTACCATCAATGGAGACGCCCGGTACCTGGTACACAAACGACTGGTTCACGTGTTTAGTCGGAGGCATTCTGAAACGAAGGAAGGCTTGCTACACAAATGGACCTGCAGTTACAATGTTCATTGTTGCTTAAATGAAAAGAAATTTGCATTGTTGTACCATGAAAGAAAAGTTTAGTTGTCGCAAAACGGAAGTTGCACAGTTCCGCCCAGTTGACGCTGGACGGACCACTTCTTAAGGAAATTGTACCGCCCGGTAAGAGGAGGTAGGAGCTGAACAAAAGAATAACACTTTATACGACCCATTTTTCTTACCGTCGAATGTACCGAATTGCATACACAGGACAAAAAGACAGCGCACATTTATTTCACTCTCACCCGGAATTCAGATGTAGTTGCGCTTCAGTCTCATGAATCGTGCACCCTCTCGTGTGGGAAACCATGGTAAACAACATAATACGGCTTTGTTTTGTGCATAACAGCGCTTCTATAGTGCTGAAGGGTTGAATTATTTTCCTTTTTTTTTTTTTGCTTTTCGCGTCTTCTGTTAAGGAAGTTTTTAATGAAATCTACTGCAAAGCTCTTGCAAATGGTTCGCGGACCTTCAATTTCATCATCCATTGTAATCGGTGTTTGTGGTGTCGAGCGCTCATTTAACATGGCCTTCAGACAGCCTACGGACAACTTATGATCTTTTCTTTCTTCATTCATTTTAACCAAGGACTATAAATGCAATGCAAATTGTTTTAATGTGTTTTTGTTGGGATCAAGAGTTCTGCGTTTGTTTAAAGACAATAGATTGACATTGCTAGGGGATCCATTGCATGAAAGTGTGTTTAGGTTTACCATTTTTTTAATTGTTCTTCTTCTTAATTTTTGGTGCGCAAAGAGTGTTCCTGTCAAACTTGGATAGACTATAAATTGGAAAGTAAAATTCAATTTTATTGTACGATGATTTCTTATGTAGTTGTCTACATTAGTTAAATATGTGAATGTTGATTTTTTTTTCATTCTTTGTTTCTTTCCCATATGCTAAATATCGTAAACAAGTACAACAACTTTTGTGCATGGGAATCTGGCTATTAACGTATGGGCTGGGGCGTTCAAATTCACATTGCATAGTTACAAATTTTAACTGTTTCCGGAGGAGTTGAGTGAGCTATGACAAAGCTTCTAGCCAGAAGTTTCCTAAACTTAAGTTATTGCTTTACCCAGCTCATCAACGTCCTGATAAGTCCGACCATTACGCTTGTCGCTGCACTAAATGGGGAAGGAATGTACGAAAATGCGATCGTTTGTTGCGATAGTGCCGGGAACTTCAGGCGAAAACTAGCTCGGTACCCACACTGGGGCTTGCTTTCTCATTTCGGCAACAATATTTGTGGGAACGATCGGTATACATTACCTGACCAAGAAAGCAATGGTACGAAGCCACTACCACCAGACGCCGTGGTAGTATGTGGATGGTCATCGTAGATGAAGAGATATGTTATTGACTCATGAAACCGCGAGGTTTTGTTGTTTCTTTTAATTCTCCGCCTCGCACGTCCATTTGTAAGACTGTTGAATGTTACGTACAGCAACGGTGCTGTCTTGAGGTTCACAGTTTTTGCAGCTTTTCAATGTTGAAGCAATGTGTAAGTGCAACCCACGTAACTAAACTAGCTCAATGAAGACAAAGTAAAACTTGTAAAGTAAATAGAACAACCGCAGGAGCTTCCAACGTGCGAACGAGGAAAATTCCGAATCGGTATCATGGTTGGGTAGCCAGAGGATAGGGTACAAAGTATCGGTACCTTTGTTTATTGCACTGTTAGATATGTGTTTGCATGGAAGGTGCAGACGTGGTACGAAAAGGGAAAATATACCAGCAAATTAATGTTGCCATTACAATTAATTTCAATTATACCCGACGTTAACGTTGTTCGTGTATTATTTTGTTTCAATTATATGTGGTATGGCACTGTAAGTTTGTAGTGTTTAATACATGTTGATATGTTACGAACGAATATCTAACTTCATAAACCATAAACATAGTTTGATCACGTCGTCCATTGCTCTTTATAGCAACTATAAACTCCTCTAATTATTTCAACCGTTTCGTTGAAATATAATAAAAGATTCCATTGCTACCATAACTACTATGTGCACAGTTCAATTTCAGTTCAAATTGTTTCTAAAATTTGGGAACTTGCCAACTTTTCATAAGTACATATGATTCCCTTTTTAATGCTAAAAACTAGCACCGTTCTTTTCATTGCTTGATAAATGTTGAAACCCAGAGAAAATCAAAAAGTTTATACTTAACACAAAATTAAATGATTAAATATTTTTGCATATTTAAAAAAAAGCATGATTTTTATAAATGCAACACTTTTTCATTCGGAATACCAGCACCGTTCTTTTCGTTGCTTGATAAGTTTTGAAATCGAGGGTAAAGCAAATACTTACGCTCGCTCAACTGTCAAGAGCATTATCCCCAAACATACGGTCTGACAATTAGATTAATGGAATATCCTCACAAACTGTTTCATTAACAAGGGCAGCCAAACAAGATTTTACACTTTGCACGCCCAAATATGTTTACAGCATCATTTGCCCTACCGTCTCGCTAAACATGAAACGAAAATCCTTGTCCGCCAGACTATACGGAAGCAAACATCCATAATCTGTGTGTCACTAGAACTGAAATTTTAGGCAAAAAAAAACAATTTTATGAAAGCTTATTTTTAAAATACAACATCTCTGTAGTTCCACTTTTCTCAGTACTCTTACTGGAAAATGAATAATCTAATAATTTGAACGTTTTAAGTAGCATAGTTTATTCCACATAAATGTATGATTCAAATTGTGGCGTTGAAGAGCAAAACCGCTAACCCAGCATATTTCAATGAATTTGGCAAATAATGTGAATAAGCCTCCAAAACATGCTGCAATACAATCAAATTGCGCTAAACAAGTTACTTGATAAATCAACTCGTTAAGATATTGCTCTAATCTGATAGCTGCTCGGGTTCTCGATCCATTTTGTTATGGATTATTTAAGCCATAAATCACACGATAAACAAACTCTAGTGGTATGGTTCAGACTTATCTAGGCGTGAATCTTATAAAGCAGAGCTATTAATTAAATCAGATCAAGGATTGATGAATACCAAGACGTTTCGTCAAGGCTGCGCAATTTATAACTTCCACCATATTTGTTCACTCGAGTTTGTGCTGTAGGTAATGTTAACAGTTGTTTAAAAATTTATGTTAAATATTACTTTTCTATTGTAATGTTTTTTTATATATATTTTTGAAGTTATTTGTATAGATTACAAGTGACCGTAATTCGTTACGATTTTCATGTCGAGAACATCAAACATTTGCAAAGCTTATAATTTTCTTGGCTTGATGTGTATTACCTTTTATTTTTTATCTAAGTCTTAATTATCTAAGTCTTAATAATTATATCTTTATTGTGTTTAATATATAAAAATTTTGATATCATTCATTGCAATATAATTGCTATAAACGGATTGCGTGCATAAATGCTGCAGCGATTTACTGTTAGTACAACAAACTGTGCACGAAAAATAAATAACCCAACTGTGTCGTCGACCACTCGTGGAACATTTTCGGGCACCGAGAGAAAGTAGGTCTATTATAAAAACATTATTCAGAAATTAACTTCATAAACAGCCCGCTGAGGGACTGCTAAGTGGAAACTCAAACAAAAATGTATTGTTTCCCTGTCCCCTTGCGTGGGGTTTTTATTTATCCTGTCTTTTTTACCAACTTGTACCAGAACAGCTCTCATCGTTACACAGCAGCCCGAGCATAAGCGGATAGAGTCTCGAACGGTTCTTTGTTATGATTTTTGTTAGGATTTTGGTTATTTGTTGCCCTAGGACACTGTGTCATGGGCCGGGCGGTTTCGGGTCCGACGATTATCATTCCGAAACGTTTCTGCTTGGTTGTGGAAAAACTTTCATTATGCATTCCAAAAATTAGACGAACGACGCCGATAGTACTGTTTTGGTTTGTGTTTCGCTTGTTAGACCTTGCAAAAATAAAGCTAAACGAATTTTGAGCAAGTCTTACGAAAGCCTGAATGATTTTGGTGGCCTTCGTTTCCTATAGACAACCGATCCTCTGACACGAGACATAATAAAAAAATTAAAGCAGGAGAATTCTTCCCACAATAAATTTGCATAAACATTTTTACAACTACATTTTACACAAACTCATTGAACAATGTTCGTCTGATATTACCTACTGTTTTTTGTGCTGTTCTTCTAAAACGTTGCTCTGCAACACAAATTGTTTTAAAATCTAACTTGCAACGCCATACAACTATATATTAATGGTACACTGCGGTGTATATCACTATCAGTTGTTTTTATCTAAAAGAAACTATGTGTATGTGTTGTCAAGAACTGTAGGGTGGATTTCATTATCATACCAAAACTGTATCTTTTTGTTTGAACTCACCGAAGCATAATGCTTTAAAGCATTTGTAGCAATTCACAAGAACTGCTGTAGTTTTAAATGTCCAAAAATATTGTCAACAGCTGTCAACCGCAGAGGGAGATTTTGGGCCAAATCTTGCAAACACACTGTGGACCAGCTAGTACCGTTACTACCGTTGGCTCAAGGTAGTGGAAAACTTGCCCAGACGCGTTGTAATGTGGAACGAAAATATTGCTGCTCTAATGGGCAACGGTGTGGAGACCCAGAAGCAATGTGAACATTTTTCACTTTTTGTCTGTTTCACATCGAGCCGTTGATTCTGACGTCTGGGCAACGTTAAGTGCCATCAGAAATGGTTTTGCTACTGTGTGTTTGGTGCAGGACGTCCGGTGAGGGTACCAGCATGAAACCGAGAGTGGTCTGCATGGTGCAGTGCAATCTTTTCGGATCGTAGCATTTTCCAGCAAAACATCGTAATTTAATTCGTTCTTTTCTTCGGGCCCTTTCATGCTCACCGTAAAATAAACATTATGCTCCATCCAGCAACAATGCATCGGTGGGCAGGAATGCAGTCAAAATAGTCGACTAAGAAAGTGCATTACTGTCAAGACCACAATAGTGTGTTTTGTGAAACTCTAGCGCATTCAATTTGTTCTATTTATCTGGTGTCTGTTAATGTGCATGAAACGCGTGAAACCGATTATTTGGATGGTTGGTTTGTACTGGTGCTGTCTCAACAACTGTAGTAAATGGATTTGACGGAGCTAATTAGAAGATTATTAAGAAAAGTATGTAGCTGCAAATTGTAGATGTAAGACATGAAAAATCATTATTTGGGGTTTCTTTTTATCATGCCTCTTTTTCATGAAGCTAGGGAACATTCAAAGGGAACATTCTCAAGCCATATGTTTCACCGATTTTAATACGGTTTCTATTCTTAAATAATGTATGACAAGCAAACCTTGCTGAAATTATGGAACAAATTGAAGATGCAATTGAATAAATTTTCCTTTAGAACAGTGATAATATGGATTCCTTCTAAATCCAGTATCATCATACGTTGTATTATTTACACAAACATCTGCTTCTTCTGGGTTAAACCACCTATTTGGACATGTCGATCATATAATGGGATACTAGGCTTATTGATTCCACGAACTTGGATAGCCAGCCTTCATATCTGAAAGATTCTGGTAGGAATGGAACCGCGGTCCTGTCGTGTGAAGATCGGCGCGGCAATCGCCATAGCCGTCGGATCGCCCTTATCCATACATAAATCATTTATTTATATTCAAAGACATTCTCACGTGCAATTGGCAATGCACTCCGAATTTCAACACTCAATTTAATTTTAAACAAACAGTTAACCTATTTGGTTCTTTCAAACTCCAATCAAAGTGTATTTTTAAAATATTTGGTTCTTTGCAATTAAAACTTAAATAATCACTGGTCTTGTGCTACCAGTCGGCTACTTCTTCTTCTTTGGCCTGACGACCTACTCGGTCATGCCTGCCATTTCTGGCTTACTAGACTTATTGATACAACGTAGTTGGATAGTAGTCAGTCCTCACTATGGGGGAACGATCTAGTTGGGATTTGAACTGTCGTAAACGGCAGGACTGGGGTTCAAATCCCATCCGGACCGTTCTTCCGTAGTGAGGACTGACTATCCAACTACGTGGTATTAGTAAGTCTGGCTTACGAAATGGCAGGCATGACCGAGCAAGTCGTTAGGCCAAAGAAGAAGAAGATGATGATTGAAAGGAATGAGATTGCAAACGATGTTTTTTTTGCAGAACAATTTCGATAACATCTTACCCATCTTCCATACAATTATTTAACAGTTTTATATTTAGCCTTATCTTAAGGGAAATGTCCATTATCGTAGTATTTTAAAATAGGCTTTATACTATTTTAAAATATTCAGAAAAAAACAATGTTTTAATATGTACAATAATTTCAAAAGTTAATCTTTAAAATCAAAGCTCTAATCTAAGCACATTTATGTCAAGCAATAGTTGACAGCTAGATTTCTTTTCCGTATCAACACTTTACATCTTCTGCCGCGAATTATAGCCTACCGTTTCATTTGGGAGTGGTAATCATGTTCTTCGTTTTCTAGAACATAAATTATTTCCACACCTCTACGCAGAAATCAAACCGGCATAGCACAAGGAAATGTAATAATCATCATCTAGCACTACAGCACTCTTTTTCTCTCTTTTTATCCATTTACGCATCATTCTTCTTTTTTTCTTCCGACAGACAGATTAAATGAAATGTCCTTCGCTCGGCCTCTTTCATTTTCCTGACAGTGTCACTAGAACAGCAACACTAGCTGTGTCTGAAGAATCTTTTTGACATGGCATCGAAATGATTTATTTTCAAGCTCAGGGACGGTTTACTCCAATGAAGCGTTAAAAACATCGGACCCGTGTCTTATAGCGAAATAACACCCGTACACTGTGCCCGGTGTGCTCGGTCTTGGCAAAATATGTCAAACCGGGTGTTTGACGCAAGTCTGCCTTTTGTCGGGCCAAACACGGAAACGGACGCTGCGTACCAAATTATCCGCCACCTTTTGCGCTGTATCTGTCCAGTTATTTCTACACTCTGTCGACCATGTCACTGAGGCTGGCCAAATGAAATGTGACACTGTGATACCTAAGGCTGGTTCTCACTTGTATCTGCAATCGCAGAGAAAACGGAGGGTCGTGCGAAAGCAAAATTCGCCTTTTCTCATTTAATTCCGCAACATCCTTAAACTACACAATGTCACATCCCATGCCAGAGGTTTCACAGTATTTGACCTCTAATCTGAAGGGAGTGATGACAGTGAATGATGCACAATAATTACATTCGAATATAACATGCTTACGTAAGATTTTATCCTTCGTAACGGCTTGCATAATTTCCGCAAATATAAAACGTGAGATATTTTCAGTAACGTTATTAATTGATATTTTGAAATTGGGACGTAACATTTATTGTACAATGTTTTTGGCATTACACAAGATACTTACTTGTTATTTAAGAAACTGTTTGAATCGTTTGATGTTTCATTTCTTTCTTTTATAATTTAGATTTGTTCGTTAATAATTGCCCGGTCTTTCTTTTTTCTAGAAAAATGACCAAGTCGTATTGATTCATGAATAAACAAAAAAGAGTCGATCCTTTTTCAGCTTGGTAACATCTTACAGATAATGTGTTCTTACTTTCCTTCTTTATGCGTGTTTCTATTAAGCTATTTACAATCAAAACATAATGAGCTACAGTGCTGCCCCAACCTCTTGTAGAACCAAAATGGTCTTCGGTTAGCTTAGCGAAAAAATGCTCACTCATCAATGATGCATTATAATTGTCCATAAGTATCGCTCGTTCGGTATTCTTTCACGTATCCTTCTTCAATATACATGTCCACCGCTTATATTGTATCGGCACACAAGTACTAAGAAGAGTTTCTTTTTCTTGATTTCTGTGTACTTTTCAGGAGACAAAACACCGGCTGGCTTCCCCGTCATCAAACAAATTCCCACCATTCGTGTAATTGAAACGGGTCATACGGCCGTGATGCAGTGCAAGGCAACTGGGTCACCACCGCCAAAGATCTACTGGATAAAAGACATGAAGCGTGTTGATATGACTAATCCACGCTACAGCATCAACAGTGAAGGTAAGCAATGGTTCCGCACTCATTACCTTTTAGCTCCCTGCTGCAGTATTTGTACATTCGCATCGATAGCCGAGAAAAGAAAACAAATACCCTGACGCAAGTAATACCGTCTAATCTAATGGTTCATTTGGATTCGGAGAACCAATTATACGTTCCCGTTTTCTCGTCGTATGCACACACACACACACACAGACAATTGCAACAGTTGCGAAGGAGTCGTTGGAGGCACGAATCGTACGAACAAATTTCCTCTGCAGATGCGTCTTCCTTTGCGTTTGCGTCCGAACCGTACACGAACAGATTCGCTGTCCATGCAAACGTAAATGAGATGCTTGTTCATTACATTTATTATGGATTCGTTGCGGTTCCCCAAGCGGTTTTCTCGGCGATTGAACCAAAGATTGTCCTCGCGCAACTACAACAATCGGTACACTTCTGCATCATTTTATGCAACGTTCACATACACGCAGCCTCTCACAAAGTTCTCGAATATCGCACTCAAAGGGAGGGTGCAAGCAACGAGACCAGCAGACCGTGCTTGGCAAACCAAAGTCGATGCATCACTTAATATCGAATCCGACTGGCGAATGGCTGCAGGGCGAACTAGTAAATAATTAATGTTACTTACAAAGCTGTTTGTGCCAACGCAAACTGTACATCTTTATTCTTGTTCAACTTCACCCTACGCATCTGCCGTTCGCAAGCACCTACCTGCCTTACACGTACCACAGAGCAAACATGTGCAAAGTTCACTGTCCAGGCTGTGGTTAGCAATTGGAACACAAATTTACGCTCTGGAGTGTTCGGTGTCTTGCCTGCTAATGGTACACAGCCACACAAGAAAGTTGTGTGGCAGTTGGTCAGGAAATGCTATCTTTTTGACCATCGTTTTTGGTTGCTTCAAACCTCCAACGAAACACGAACCATTTGGGAACGAAACATTATGTAGGTACCGCATGAATGCACTTACAACACCCGCACGGTAGGAGTGCTGCTTTCGACCAAAATGTATTTTTCCATTCGATATTAATCAGCCTTTCTTACAAATGTTCAACCATATTCTGCCGGGCACTTGATTTTGATAGCATAATTTATGCGTCTCTTGATTTGAAATTTATAACAAGTTAGTGATCTCTTAATCCATACAGCGAATTCCTTCAACTTTAATTACTTTTACGGTGTTGCTGCTTTCGATGAAAAGTCGTCCGCTTTTCGGCAGTTAAAGTATTGCCGATAATTGCTATTTTGAATAGAGGGCCCAAAGTTTATTATCGTACAGTGGCAGTGGGCTGTGATGTAAGCAAGATCCTTTGAGGTCTGATGAACCTCAACTACACCTTTATGTAAAAGCCGTTTTATATTTGAAGAGCCCACGCTCTCCATGCATTACGTTGCCGACAGCGTCGTCTTGCACGATCCACATGTTCCACGTTTGGCTGTTTACAGCAACCTTTATGAATTTTCCACCATCCAATATACGGTCCGAATTTTTCGGTATCATGATGCATTAATCATGGGCGAAATGTTCCCATGCTAATTAATGAGTAATACGAACCCAACCTCCCCATCAGTTGCCCCAATTCCCTACTAGCCCCCATCTGCCACCCTTCGTTTCCTGCCGCGAATCGCTGATTGGAAGGGATTGCGGCCTCTCAATCCTTCGGTAGGATCGTTTTGAGTTTATTTTTTGTATGTGTGTGTGTGTTTGTGAATTTCTCATCGATTTCACCCTTTTAACGGGGTAGACCGATCGGTACGGTTCGATTGACGCGAACGAACGATATAGTGTATTCCGTGGGGAGCCATTTTTTACCACTTTTTATATTGAAATTATTTATGATTCACTCGGCACGGTACAGATTTAGGCGGGAGTCGGGCCACGCGGAGACAGAAATAAAACAAATGCGGTACAATGGTTCTGCGTACGGTTGTGCGGATGTTGGGGTCTGTGTGTGTGTGTTATTTTTTTAGTTTTGTTGGTTATTTGTAGGCATTGCTGTATTGTTTATAAATGTTGCCAAATTTATGTCAATAAATTGGTCCCAACGGTACGGGAAAAGTGGGCAACTCGGTCACAACATCGGTAGTCACCACACGGTACAACAAAATTGATCGTTTTCGCTTTATAATGTACAAAGTTGTTGCTACTCGATTAAACTTCCATTTGATGTACAATGACGCAATCGCACCAGAGCGTGAGACCACTATAACCGTTGTTGCACCCATGTTATATGTTACGCTTTGTTCTAGGCAGTATTGATTTAGAAATAAAATAAAACGCTATCTGTTACGTTCATCAGCTTTTCCGTTTGAAGTTTTTTCTTCAATTTTAACAAATGTGAAAAATCAATCAAATTTTTTTTAAATCAGAAATTCGAGAGCGATGAAACTTAGTAGAGCATGCTCTGTGCCATATTTGAATGGACGGACATACCTGAACATTTAATTCTAAATTACATTTCCATTAACATGCCATTCTAAGTACTTGTAAACGGAAAACGCTCCTTCATAGCAAATCCAACAATTCAGCTGCCAACAGTTAAAAGCTCTATCAGAGGTCCTATGCCTTCTCTCGCACCTTAACTTGCTTAGTGTTTTTTTTTTTTGCAAAATAGACAGCGGCAGTGTTTCTGGTTCCGAAACATACAACACCCCCGGAAGGGCATAGCAGTATCTGACAGCAACAAATCATAGACAGCAATTTCACGGCAAGATAACAAGCGGCCACATTCCGCCGCATTCATTCACCGTGCCAAAATTTATCCTTCCCACAGTAAGCATGGTCTTTGACCCCTCCGACACATCCGAATGCACTCCGTACGGCAAGGAATCTGGCCCAATGGTGGCAGTGATGAAGAATCTCAGCTACCATACACTGTACATTCCAACCTACGAGGTGTGGGTTTTTATGTTTTCTCTCTGTTTTTTTTTTGTTTTTTTACTCCGCTTTCACTTCTCCAATTTAGCAGCTCCTGTCCCGATTCGGGAAAGCACTCTAAAACCCTGCCGGCAACCGGAACGAACCAATTTCCATAAAAGTTCACATATCATCATCGTTAAATTGCTTTTCCCTTTGGTAACTTTCGTTCTAAAATCCTCCCGGCTGCAGCACTCGGTTACGTCCCCTCAACCATCAATTCATTCCCTCTCCCCCCCCCCTCCCTCCGTACCACAAAATGGTCCACTCGACCGGATTCCGGGTGGACTTCATCTTGGACCTCAGATTGGTTCGTTATGTTTTTTTTCCGAAGGCCGGAAAACGCGGTGTGCGGATCGTTCATTCCTTTCCCGGATCACAGGGGTACTGGTCAGGTCGGCAGGATAGATGGATGGGAAGCAATTTCATATAAATTTGATTTCCACCTTTTCCCGCTTCGGTACTGCTCTGCGCTAAAAGCGACCAATCCCCAGCCAAAACGCGAGCAACCCAGGGTGGGAAGACGTGTGAGGTATATGGGAATATGTATGACTTTTTTCGCTCCTCCCGATCAACTTTATCGCCCCGGCCAGTTGAACAACGCCCGAATGCTCCACGCTTCCTCACACTGTTCTAACATTAGTGCCCAATTAAACGAACTGCCTATCCACTTTTCTTAAATCGTTTTTCCCACCCTAAACATCCTCATCCGCACAGTGGACGAGACTGATACTCGGAGGTTTTATTTTTTATATCCACCGAAAGCATTCGCCGTTCTGCTTCCCCATTGCCTCCGGTTGTGGTCAACCACATCCAATCACACAGCAGTAGCGTGTGGTCAATGGTATCGTTGGCAATCCCCTTAGTGAAATCAGAGAATCCAATGAAGGGCCGTTCAACCTCCAAGAACGAACCGTGGCTCGTGAGCCCGGAATCTTTTTACGGTTTGACAAAGCTTTCCATTTCGGTATTCGTGCGAACCGCAGTAGCAGCAAGCATTCGATTTGCAAAAAGAGGAAGCAACGCGACTCCTAGCAGAGCATAAATCAAGAAAAAGGAAAACCGGCAATTGGTAGTGAAGGTGGGAATTTTGAGGCCGGAGATGCATCCCACAACACTGTCCTCCATTGCAGCGGACCTTGGGTTGTTGGTGAAAGCAGAAAACCTGGGAATTACTACCGCCGGGTATATGCAAAATGTATCTTTCTTTGCAACTTCTAGTAACACGATACTGATGTTGCTAGTTGAAACAGTTTGCTTTTCAATTACTCTGAACGATCGTTAAGTGATGACGTTTCTAGTGAAGGTTCCAGATTTAGTAAGCTATTTATATTCGTAATCTTTCATAAAGCTAAGTTAACCAGGAAATATTACAATAATTTGTTATTTATGTTCCACGTTGTTTTATCACAGATACTTTTCCCGGTCTAGAAACAAACCAAACTATTATTTTCAATATCACGATTCAGTTAACTGGTGTAATTGAAAGCAAAACGCATTCCACATTTTACATAAAAAATAATAAAAAAAAAACATACAAGTACGTTATGCGAATGCAGTCGTTGAGCGCGAACGAACAAACATTTACTGTGCGCGTTTGTCTCCTTCCTGTGTACGGATAACGCAAAAGGTAGTATAACGGTGGGGATAGCTAGTGAAACTTTTCGGTTCGTTCTCTCGTTTCGCGTATGTCTCAAGCCCATTTAGCACATCGAGAAAATCCCATGCATAAATAACGGATAAATTTTCAGCGCACATAAATTATGCATTTTTATGATAAAAATGGCTCCCGCTAGCAGACGCTCCTATGTGCAGCTTATTTGTAACTGGGCTGGTGTCGGTGAATGGATCTCGTTGTTCGCAAGCATGTGCGGTAGAGCGTAAGGTCGCAAAAAAGTAAATGAACTGAATGTGTCTTTCGGTTTATGTAACGAATCCGCATTTAAAAGTGACGCCGGTGGTTGTAGAATTTGTGATGTTGTCCCCATCGTCTTGACCACCATCCCTGTGGAAAGGATGACACTCTAAATTAATGATCGTTATGCGACCCAAGCGATTGAATTAAAATAGGACTGGAAGTAAGGATATTATGTTTGGTGCGTTCATTCTAGGGTTTTAACGACTAACGCAGATTCTAATTCAGACCGCAATGAATTGGGAACCAAGAATAAGAATCATTTCAGCTGAACACATATTGTCTATTAATTTAACATTCCATCACAGTGTCTGATTTTTTATTATGATCTACTTTTACCTCCATAAGTACCTTTTACCAAACGTAAACCAATTCCCGCCGGTAACTCCTTCTCCGCTTTCACTACTATTGTTTCGAACAATAAACGGACGCATTAAATTTTAAAACCATTATCTACAAAGTTACGATCGATGCCCACATATAAACACACCCGAATCAAAATCCTCCCATATCTCTAATGGATAGTGTTTTAGCTTTCATTATCCCGAAAAAAAAACTTTTGTTTAAAACAGGCGTAAAAGTTAATGATAGTGCGTTCAAAATGTTGCAACAACACAAGATCGACATGAAATGAAAACTAATAAACCTCCACATGATTTTAACATTTTTTTCCTGTAATCTGAAATGCTTCGTAAATTACGGCATACGCTAGATTACAGTGTTTTATTATAATGTTTTTAATCACATCATAATACACTGCAAGCTTTTATCGCCAATGAAAAAGTGGGGTTATTAAAAAAAAACTCTTGGGGAGCTCCTCTACAAATACAGTTTACGATGGAAACACTGTTTGACTCTTATTGACATTGCTGTGTTTACAGATATAAATCTCACGGACCAATCGTACCGAATTGGTACGTCTTATTTACCGCGAATCTTCAACCAGACGTAACATAAATTTGGCAATACATTCATGTACCTTAATCGCGAATAAAATTTATTAATACATCCCTTGATATTCCGCTCCTAGTACGAGTTCACCACGAAGGAACGTTTTGTCGATCAACTGATTGCTGATTTGTTCGTTTTCCCTCTGTTCTTTCTCACATGCTATTTTCAGGTAGCCTACAGATTGACAACAGTGAAGAAAGTGACATGGGCAAGTATGAGTGTGTTGCTGAAAACTCGGTCGGAACCGAACACACAAAACCGACACCACTGTACGTGAAAGTGCGACGTGTGCCGCCAACATTCTCGCGCCCGCCCGAGCCCGTGTACGAAGTTATGCTGGGGGCCAATCTGACTCTCACCTGTGTAGCCGTCGGTTCGCCGATGCCGACCGTCAAATGGCGCAAGGGCGTTGATCAGGATTTGACGCCAGAAAATGATGTCCCCGTTGGGCGGAACGTTCTGGAGCTGATTGACATACGAGTCAGTACTAATTACACCTGCATCGCTCGATCGAACCTCGGTGTCATCGAAGCTACCTCACTGGTCAAAGTTCAATGTAAGTGACACGTAAACCCATGTTGGAATGAGAAACGGCTTTTCAAGCCCTAGGTTCAGTACGGTCTTGGACACAATTTTGATCATGATGGATTGGTGGAGTACATAATGATGATTTTATTTTTTAACATTTGTTGACCTTCTTGTTTTTTTCTGTAGCATTACCAGCTGCGCCTACGGACGTTATAATATCGGAAGTAACCGCTACACAAGTACGGCTCGAGTGGTCTTACAAGGGCCCAGAAGATCTGCAGTACTACGTAATACAGTATAAGCCCAAGAACGCAAATCAGGCAAGTATCATGTTGTAACAAGTGTACCATCCTGTCTATCCCGTAACAGGAGTGTATCATTTTTCTCCGATCCAATCACTCACCGGAAACTGAATCAAGAGACGGCGAGTGCGTCACAGAGTAATTGACATATTTATTAATGATTTTCAATGTTGCTTCTTTACTTTCACCATACCGACGTATGCGCTCCTCGCGGCGCTGTTGTGTGACATGGCGCGTCGCGGACACCGATCTGCCTCAAACATCTATGACGCACGAATTATTGGTTGCAATGCGGTAAAATTTGCAGGCGTTCAGTGAGATTAGTGGCATTATTACAATGTTCTACGTAGTACGAACGTTGAGCCCGTACACCGAGTATGAGTTCTATGTTATTGCAGTGAATAATATCGGCCGAGGACCACCGTCACTACCGGCCACCACGACTACCGGAGAGACAGGTATACAAGTGCTTAAATACAGCAACAACGCAGTTCGATAACTTCTATAGATTACATTAAATCAAACATTAAGTAACAAACTCATCATACAAGCATTACCATAAAACACTATTATCCAAGCTGCAACCATGCAAAACTACAAATAAGGGTGTCTTTTGACTAATGTAGAATATTCACATAGAGAATTATTTCATTCATTCTAAATTCAAAACATTACAAAGCAATTGACTGCTTTTTTATGTCATCGAAAAAGAAGGCTATCTTTAAATTAAATTTAACATAGAACAACAAATACTCACAGCATCCAAAACTTCGATGCTTAAGCTCACAGTAGGTACTAAAACCACGACGTTCAACCGTCCTGCGATTATGATGTGCGTAAAAACACGCCCTAATTCAATATTAGTTTTCCTCTTTTACTCTATCGGGTTTCTCGGTAGAAATAGGCAACACAATGGGTATTTACCTTCCTGCTCGTGCCCCTACTAACGCTCTATCCAGCGAGGCACCGTCTCATCGAACATACATAATACCATTTACCGACTCCGAAATTGTTTCACCTTTTTCGACCAGTTGCCGACAGCTTAATGCCACAATACCTATAGGTTTATTACTTTCTTCTTGCCACGCGTTACGCGTGAACGCACCATCGAGACATACTTGGTCGGAGGTCCATACGGTTTCCAAACAGCTAGAGCCCACCAGACTCGTTCGCGGGACTCTATGTTCATTAAATATCAATCACTTTGCAGCCAATTATTCATTATTTTTGCAATTTATCTTCATTAAAAGTGAATGTAATAGCAACGAGTGGCAAGTCGTGAATCATTTTCAATCAGCATCAGCTAGTCTTCTTCCGCAGTGCCGGACCCATGGTTCTATTCGGTATAGTTGGCGAAACGTGTGCGCATTTGCTCGTCGATTAAACTTTATTGATTACCAGTGGGTGGAAAACGATATATTTTTAAGCTGTGGCTTGTCCGCTGCAACTACACGCAGAGATATTTATCACAGCTGGTGAATAGATATAGTTGCGTACATTTAGCTTTCACAGATCATTTATCGTTGATACAAACAAAAAAAGTACTGACACTATTTTCAATCATGTTTCACGTATCGGCACTAAATAATGTTTGCCTGACCTTTTTTTTTGCCTTATGCTATCTGAAAGACAGCTGTCGAAATCAAACAATCGTTAAAACGTATAAAATAATATGCGTAACATCCGTGGTCCATCGATACCGACAGCATTGGCTAAATTTTTCCTCTTGGCTGGCCTCAAACCGAAAGGTCTTAACTTTCCCGGTTATTATGAAAAGCATGTTTTCTCCGGAAAACCGCAATCAATCGTACAAACAAATATTTGGGGCCTTTTTCACTTCCCTCACCGCAGACCGCACACCACATGATGACTGATTGATCCAAATAGGGAATGTTTTGATTTGTGTGAATGTATCCTGTCGGTCGCTCGCGGTAGTGAGCCTCGCATTGGGACGAATTGTACGAAGATACGCGCGCACCGCACGTAGAGGACGACCATCCCGCAAGATCGCACCGCCAGTTACGGTGCGTCCTGGGAAAGGGCAAAAACGGATGGAGGCTTAACCGTGAATAAACAGCGAATTCGGTCGGTTTTACTTTTTTTTTGTGTTGTTGTTGCCTCTTCGTCCTAAGGCTTCCACTGGTTACGGTGTGGCCCTTTCAGTTCGGGTCCGTTCGAGCATAATGTTATTACTATTATTCGAAGAATATCATAATATTTACCACGTGTTTGCGTGTTTTCGCTCGTGTGCGTGTGCAAGCAGGAAGCGGTTAGCTACAAATTCATGATGTGGAAAAAGCTTCACCGAGGACCATATAATTCATGAAGTTTATCTTTCATTTTGGATCGAAATAACACGCAGAGCTAGCAAAGCTGCTGCAGGTTCGATGAGTTTTTCCTCTAGACCGCAATTTCACGATTTGCTACTTTATTTTGTGGCAAGGTTTTCCTTTTTTCTTGCCTAGCAGAGAAGACGACTGCCGCTGTGCCTTTTTCTTACGCTCACGCTCTCATCCCCCATCATTCCGTTCAGCTAAACGATCACTGAAGTCACACGGCGCGGAATCACAATCGTTCTTTACCGTAAGATTGGTCCCGGTCCCGCTGCGTTTCGTAACGTCTTCGCATTTCCAACTCCATAAATCATGGGTGGTGCGTGGATGGCACGAAACAACTTATACACGGCTGCCTCTCGGGAATGTTTATTTTGCGAAGCGTAAGCCTTGGTCAAACGCTACAGGATGCTAAGCAGCATGGCTTTGCACAACCAAACACATGTCTGTGCTGGGAAATAAATGAATTCACTCTTTTTCGTCGGTTGACGTTTAAGGGTCAGCCTTAGCAGAATTGATGGAACGTAATTTGTTTTGTTGCTCGGAGATTTTCGTCAAACAATGAAGATCGTAAGCATTCCCTGCGGAGAATAAAACAATGCGAGCCACATTTTTGAACCGAAACGCCCGGGTGGTATGGTTGGAATATAAATGATAAATTAATATGAATTTCAAATAGGTAGCAAATTATGTTGCACATTTATACGATGTTAGTTTAAATTAAACGACTACGAAATGCTGGAATGCTGTATCGTTAGCTAGAAAATACAACAACATACACATACACACAATACGAACTTAATATTTTCATCATGTATACTTAGACTACGTTTTTATCAACTATTTTTCATGCAATCTCCCAAAACTCATCATGTACGCGTCAAAAAAATCGTTTCCTACCAATAATCGAAAAAAAAACAATTCTTCCATCTGCCGATCCATTTGAAATCCTTCGTGCACGTGTATCGGCCACAAAAATAATTTTTGGATTTGGTTTGGATTTTGAATTTCAATGAAATATATCTTAAAACTCGATCATATCTTCGCACAACTGAAACGTGCTTCTTCCTGCTCCATCCAACCACACAAACACCCGTGCGACCGTACTGGAATGTAAGTGAAACAATTTTGCTCGTGCCAAGTGCATTTTGGTTTTTGTATTGGATTTGAAACACTACTCTCGCAAACCTCCTCCTTTCCGCAACCTTTCTCGAGCACGCATTCACATGCTCAACCGTAGGCCATTAAGCAGGGAAAACTGAAAAGTAATTTTAAACGTTTTTTTGTTAGTAAATGAAAAATTAGTATACTGTTACTGCTGCATTTACCAGTGCGCAGAAAACCAAAACACTTTCGTAAAGAAGAGCATCTGGAGCATTAGGAGAGCGTTGTGGCAACAGTAGAATATAAGCTTTACTGGTTTTCCGTCGTTGAGCGGTGAATGTGATGTGATAACCTAAAAACATGTTATTTTCCAAAATAAAAACAAACTTCCTTCCCCTAGATAAACATGCACCGTTTTTGCGTTACTACATTTTTGTGAATTTTGGAATATCAGGTAGAAGCTGTGCAGTGTGCAGCATAAGCATAAACACATTCTTGTGGTTTTTTTTAGTACAATAGTTTTCGTATTTCGTAAAAAAATCGTGCTTTTTATGCTCAACGACATTAGAGAAGAAAATGCACAATTTTTATGTTAGAACCGTGGGCAACTCCACACCACCTAAATATTTTGTACATTTTCAGTTTTCTATTGCACCAATAGTTTGCCATTTGTTGTTTTGTCTTCGCACCATACATGATGCAAACATATAAATTTTATCTCATTACATATTCACTGTTTTTATTCCCAATTTTTGCCCTCGTTACGTGCTCATCATTGCGCTTTGTGTCTAACCAACAATGATAGGCGATTCCGTGTATGGAGGTTCCAGTAAGTAACAACTTTCTAACGACGGTTACCCGTAGTTCGCTGTTTTTCACATAAGCTATCTGATTCACCATTCACGTCGGTGTGCTGTTTTGTTTCGTTTTGTCTTTTGTAACCGTCCTTTGTACAGGGTAGAGATTGTGCTTTGAAACAAATTTCACCTCAATTTCACAAATTTTCGATTTTTTTCACCTATTTGTCAAACTGTAGCACGGTTTTTTTTTGTTTTGTTTCTTTAGTATTTGCATCTGCGAAAGTTTTGTTCCTGTAGAGTTGCGATCAGTTTTTGAGCAGTAAGAGGTTTACACTTTTTCACATGTTTGTATGGCGTGTTTCAATCAGTTTTAAATTTTCTCCAGTTTTCCGATCAGCATTTGTCCGTTCTATTTTCTTGCCGCCCTAAGCGTTTACTTCACCTTTTTGCTTGCGTATTTACATGAGATGCTGTTTCTTACATTGTCACGCGAAGTAAGACTATAAAAGTGTGTCATCCAGGGTAATTTCAGTCAAGTCGCAATGTACTTCACTACACCCCAATAGCTATTGCTTCCAGATAGTCCAGAGAATCTCGATGGCTCTCGTCACCGTACCCTCGCATTTCCCTCCGTCACATCAAGTTCTTTGCCAGATGGAAAAGTTTTCACTCTGCAACTGTCCAAAAGATAAGCTTCGAGCTGTGCGCTGAACTTTTCCAGTGATACATACCTCCCGCACATGAGTACAACCTTGTTGCCAATGGTGCCTCGGCTTATCTTCGTACCGCGCAACGTACGATGCCACCCATGGACAATGTCTCCCTCTCCCCTCTTCCTCACTCCCTGTCATGTGCTAGATGCAGAACGTTGCTGTTCTATTGATTTCATCGTCAATACTTTAGTGTTCTGCCGTATCGTATTGTCGACTGTTTGGAGAATATGTTCCATTTGCTCACAAACGCCTTTCACCGTATACTACCGCCCCGTTTTACGTTCTACAGCATTTTCATAATGCAGCAGTGGAAAATGTACTGTTGCTAGTTGTTCTTATTGCACCGGCACAACATTTCTTACGCTCCTACATTGCCATGGGCAGAAAAATGGACAGTTTTTTTTTGCTTTTGTTTCTTACTGCATGGCTACCTCCGTGCTTCTTCTCTCAACTTTGCATTATCCACCTGTCCGAGCCCGGTTCAACTGGTTGATAGGAGCCGCAGGGCAGAAATTTTCTGCAGCAAATATTCAATTTAACAATGGATAGCAACTTTTATTTTAGTTTCCCCGAAGTTTCCTGAACTACCGGTTGTGCTTTTAGCTTCACGATTTCGCTTTCCGCATCCTTTACCTTCTTGTCGTCTTTGAATCTTTTATTTCACTTCATATGGCACATGTCTTTATACGACTGCATTTCGATGAAAGTTGCATATTCGATTTATATAGTTCCATAAACATGTTGTCCTGGTTGATGTATGCATGCTTTGCCTAAAAAAATTTATCTTTATGTTCACTTTAATCGCTTGACAACAAATTGTTCAATGCATGATTTGAAACTCCATGTATATGTTTTGGTATATACATTTTCAGTTGTAGCCCGGTTTAGTTTTTAATATTAAAAGATAATATCATAACGAATAACATTACAATATTTTTTATTTTGCATTTAACGACAAACATCACTAAAAAAATATTTTCCAATGTTTTCTCATTTTTTCATGATTGTAAAAACCATTATTTATTCATACAAATAATGAGTCATAAAACACCTTAATTGAATTTTCGATATTAAAGTACTTCATTTCTTCCATCCGCTTTGTACATTATTATACATATAATCAAACTAAAGCATGCTTCATTGCATTAGTACATTAAGTTCGCATTCCTATTATTATTATTACCTCTCTACGTAGTTTTCAAGTGGCAAGTTGGACTTTCCCAACTAAGCAAGTTAAAAATGGTTGGAACGGTGCCTTATCTTCTTTTCTTCATCCGACGATAACTACTTACAGAAATGGAAAGTGCTCCGAGAAACATCGAAGTGAAGCCGTTAAGCTCGTCGACAATGCTTATTACGTGGGAACCACCTGAGACTCCTAATGGACAAGTAACCGTGAGTAGCAGTAGCGTTGGGTAGACGTAAAAGTACTGAAAGTTGTCGAGTATCGGCTGTACGACCGACAAAGAAATCCATTACTTCCAATCGTGCAAGACAAATTTAATAACAACTTTTTTGTATCCATATACCAACGTTAAAGCCTAGCGGAGGATAAAATTGTTTCTATATGTATTTATAGCTGTTTACGTACGTTGGGTAAAATAACTCTGCCCGGGAGTGGTTTTGGCATGTTTATTTCGCTGTGTATTATCATTGCAAAGACTTCCTCAGCTTGCCATAAATAGAATATTTCGATACAGCAAACACATCCGCGTTGCTAATCGATCAATAAAGGCGCTTTCATTTGTACACTCGATTAGCCATCATTCTAAACGCGTACGCATCCGTAATGAACAACCGGCTAATTGATATATCAGACATGTGCATCATTCAGTTAATGAGTCTTGTTTTTTTGTTTTGTTTCCAATTAGTAGTAAAAGGCTAAGCTAGCGGAATTCACTATGCAGTTTTTGTTTTCACTAAACAATTACTGCTATTCCAACATTTCCAGAGCAATAGAACCAAGTCCCAGTGCATATGGAATTATATATTTTCATGACATTTCAATTCAATTTGTCTGTTATGTAGTTGAAATTATGCATATACTTCCCACTCAATTTGAACTGGGGAATTAAATGGGAGAAGTAATAAAATAATTTCATTTTTCGTTCATCGACGGTAACGACAGATTATGTGTAAGCATTTTCTTCTATCATGAAAGATCCGTCCAGTATTTCCGTCATGTAATCCTGCAATAGATAACGAACTATCAATAATTGTATCGGTCGTGAGGCACTGGTCAGAAGCCCACGTTTACGTGGCAAATAATTTATGAGATGTTTCACCGTAATTAACAGTGAATTATTAATGCAATTTGGTGTAATTTTACATGACCGTCGGAGAACATCGCAGGTCAACCATAAGAGACCACCTAGGCCCAGATGCGTTTTGTGATGCGTGTGTCCGATAATGGGCACCACCATCGCTGTGGTAATGTCTGGTGACTTGGTTGTAATGAACGTTTTATGGATTTGTTGATTAATATGATCATTAAGGTAAGGGACTTAACAAGCTAGAATACGACCATGACCAAATTAATTATGTTTGTTCGCTCGAGTCTATTGTTATCTAAATGTAAAAATGCGAGGATCAAATGTTGTTAAAAAATCTAACGCGTAATATATCATCTAGGGTGTTATTTATGTTATTAACAATTGGAAGTAACTTTATATAGAATATCTAGCATACTAATCAAATTTTCACTGTTTCCATTTTAATAGGGATACAAAGTGTATTATACAACAAACCCAAACCAGCCCGAAGCATCATGGGACTCCCAGATGGAAACCAACGACATGACGACCATTTCGGAATTGACTCCACATGCTATCTATACTATACGGGTACAAGCATTTACCTCTATGGGTGCCGGTCCCTTGTCCAATCCGGTACAGGTGAAAGCTCAACAAGGTAAGTCAGTTTACTAATGGATCTTCCTATCCTTTGGACAGTATGTATTATCTTTCCATCAACCAGGAAGAACAAGTAGTCTTCATCCAAACGTGTCGTAAATCACGTTCCCGCAATAGAAATACTTCATTTTCCAACCACATGTTTTTTACTGAGCTACAGTAGTGGTTAAAGATAAATAAAATCTCAAATGAACTGCCAAGCTGAAGACTGTCCCGAAAGCATCGCATCGTTACAAGACACAGACGTCTGAAACAACTGGAGAACTTTGACATAGTTAGTGACAAAACGGTTAAATAGAATCAACTTTATGCTCAATTTAACAGATTGTGCCAAATCCGTACTCCATTTCCTTCTACTACTACAACCGGTATCAGCGAATCCGTCATGTCGTCCAGCGAATAAAACTGCTCGAGAAGCTAATTTGATTTCCGTCCAGTGGAGTTAAACTATTTTCTTGAAATTATACGCCGCTTTGCCTGCAGTCTCGTCGCTGACTTATGCGCTCCCGTTTTCCAATTCCACCCAGATGTCACCAGTAACATGAAGCCATTCATCTTCTCAGCATCCATCGCATGTTTTCGTGAAACAATACGCCTTTTCAAGCATAACTGTCATTGCGACGGCAAGAAAAGCCATCAACTTTCTTTACAGATTCGGTCAAATTAGACATGGCGCTGCAACAATATTCAAGAATCCTCATTTTGCTGCGCCCTTTGACACGGGAAGGCAACTTTTTGCGCCTCGACGAGTTGGTCTTCCATTGCACGACGAGAATATCTGCAACTGTCCCCCGGTTCGGAAGGCATAATGACAATCCCACAAAGCCCCGGTCCATGTAGTGGAATGAGCGTTTGCCATTGTTTTTGTCCCAGGGCGGTACAAAAGTTATTTCAATTTAACTTTTCCCTCAAATCAATCCAACACTATCTCTTTCCGTTTCATTCCCTTCCCACGAAACCCCAAGTTCTGTATCTAGGTAAGGGAAAGTGTGACAAGTATGCTATCATCGCGGAATAAAGAGCACTGTCTGAGATTGACTAATAAACTTAACAGACAAGTCCGGCTGAAATGCAGAATCAGCAGCACTGTCACTTTGACATCGCAACTGTCCATTTCATGCTGCGCTGTTCTTTGCACATTGTCAACTAATGAGACAAAAGGGCAAGAATAATGGCCTTAACAGTTGGGCTTCTATATAATACTCTATCTTTTGGAACTAGAAAATATGAATATGCATCGCAGAGTGATAGTTTATTCTAATTTATTTCAAAAACTACATCCAGCAGGGTGTTTTGCGAACTTATGCTCAACGAGTAATGAAGATAAAGATTTATGGCAATAATTACGTATTATTGTTTACTACAGTATTAGTTTGGATTAATGTTTAATTTTTACGATAAGATGTTTAATTTCTTATGGATTTTTTGAGGATTATTCTCAAGTTACTGATGCGCAAACCGAATGTTTGAGTTGTCTGTTTTAGACCGAAATAGGTCTTTAAGCCAAAAATAAAACCATAATTTACATTCCGACATAATTTGTCCACCTCCTTGTTGTTCACGGACTAACACTGTTCAATAGAGAGTCAATATGCACCTATTCTAAAGAGTTCTCCTACTTGACGCATTTAAAACGCAAAAGTAGCTACGCTGATAGGATTTTAGATTGTCATCGAAACCGGCGATAATCTCAATGTAATTAAATTGTTTCCCATCAAACATTCATACAACATGTTTATGCATATGCAAATTACATCCAAATGTTTTCACTCTTCATTCACACCCAACATCCATTCGGAGACGACCTCGGCGCTAGTTACCGCGAATATCGGTCCGGAGATACACCGACGTCGGCACATAATCGTACCACTAGCGCGTGCTAAGGGTGGAGCCACACTCAATGACACTAGGATGACACCCACAGCACTTACTCCATTTGTTGGTTGGCGTGTTTGCATTTGCGAGTTTTTCCCGCGTTTCCGCACACGCCACGGCGGGGGGGGCACAATGAAATTGCAAAGAACTTGTTTGTTTTTTTTTTTGTATCAACGCTTAACAACATTCGCTTACCATCTCTGTCGCTCTTATTGCTGCTATTTTCAGGCGTTCCCTCGCAACCAAGCAACTTTCGGGCTACCGATGTCGGTGAAACAGCTGTCACCCTGCAATGGTCTCGGCCGACTCACTCGGGCGAAAACATCGTACACTACGAGCTGTACTGGAATGACACTTATGCAAACGAGCAGCATCATCAGTATGTATATGTTTCCGCAACCCGAACGCAACCTTCCTCCTCCTCCTCCCCTCCGTTCCAGGAAGCACTTCCAGCAACTCAAATGCGAAATCCTATCCCAGTGAATACTGTTTCGCGATTTACTGAACGGGGCTGTCCATGGTTTAGCCGGGATGGGATGTCCTGCTTCCAGCGTAAACTCTATTTCCTTCATTATCTCACCGCATCATGGAGTTCTGGTGGTTGAAGTCCATCCTCGCTCTCTGTTTGGTCGCAAATCGGAACGAATGGCATTCATAACAATAGCGCACTTGATAACTGTTTAGTGGAGGCACTTGTTTTGTTTGTTGTTATTGTTTGTGCCAGTCCGCGCTTTTGGTACCGATCCCCAGCACCGCTCTTAGGCCGGGCAACTGTGCCGGCCCAAAGCTTTAGTTACCAAAAAATCCTAACAATAACAATGCACGGCTCTGCGGACTGCAACCGTACACTTCCTGCACCAAAAATGGGCCTAGCGACATTCCCAACGGTATCATACTCTCTGCGAGACTTTTATGTGCATGGCTCATATGTACCACGGCCTGGAAGAATAGTCCATCATCTGTCTGTTCTCTATGGGATGCCAAACTAATGTCAACACGACATGTCCGTTCCGTCCGTGTCCACCCTCCCATCTGTTAGTCATATTTTGCCCGGACAGGCAGTGTCCACTTCAATCATCCATCTCCTTTTTCCCAGCTATGTTGCCAACATTCTGCACGCACTGCTCCCGTCTCGCGCTGCTGTACGTTCATCACACCAACGTTGCTGGTGGGACATTAGTCGTGGGATAATTTGAAATTTAAATTATTGAATAATATTGACACCGCGCACTCGACCACGAGTACTTTGAAGCGGTAAAAATTAGTGAACCTTTCGGCTACTTTCATTTAACCCCCACGGGAGTTCCAGCACAATGCTTGCCTGCAGAGTATTGATTTTTGTTTTTAAAGCTGCTATTGTTTTCATTCTGAGAGTAAAGAGAACATGCTGCGTTTTTTGGTTGATTTTTTTGCAGTTTTTGTTTTCTCTTGCAGTTGTTCATGTTTTGTTACAGGGTTTGTTTTTATTCTCGTTACAGTTCGTCAACCCTCAATTCCTGTTCATATAGGAATAGAAATGGGAAAAATGGTTTTGTCACCGTTTTTAATGTTTTTAACATGTTCAAACTAGTAAACTTATGTGTTGTACTAGTTTTTTTTCGTACAGTTTTTGTTGCGAACAATTTTCAATGGGTTTGTTTGTTTTACTATGTTTATTTTTCGTTACCACATGATTAAGTAGCATAAATTTAACACGATTAACAGTAGCAAAAAAATATAAAACCTACAGCAGCACAACATAAACCCAACCGTAGTCTATAAATGTAAATAAACCTTTGCGATTCGTAATAGTTAGCACATTACAACTTTGTGTATTGTGCTCGAAGAACATGGAAAATATTGTCACGCTTGCCAGGATATATTATTTATTAATTGTAATGAACACGTTCCGTTTCCGGCGCGCCGAAACAATTACTGAGCCCATCCATTACCGCCAAATTATGATGTTTATGATAATGTAACTAGCCATGTTGCTCAAAACCATACAACCGTACAAGCGTTTCGCAAAATGGCAGCAGCAAAATGTTTAACGTAGCAAAAAGTTTCTGTTGAAAATGTCATAACATACGAAATTTACTACCGTGTTCGTGGTTTTCATCAAAATTCCGGCGCGTCACCCACAAATTCAACCTTCTCAGGCGCCAAAATTGCCCGATTGGTAGCAGGTCTGTGTAGGCATGTTGTGGCAAAAGCTACCACCAAATTGAAGAGTTCATAAAACCAATCGCGGCCGAAAAGTTTCTCGTTCTCAACCGTAAGCTAGCTCGTGCAAGCATACCTAGTTCGTGTAACCGGTGAAACCTTTTGATAAATTCTCAACATCCAATCTTTCATGGTGTCCTACTTCAGCCGTTCGCACCCGTTTCCGCAAATAAATTCACATCATCGAGGTGGGATCACAATCCAGCACCCTAAAAAAAACTCCTGCTACATGATAGAGTTACCTGTTCATTTTCTTTTTGTATTTTTATTTTATTTTATGGATTACGGTAACTGGACTGGGCGCGACATTCTCGAGTGCGTAACCCGTTCCACCGGGGAACAGCCCGGGTCGCAAAAAAAAGGGCTGTGTTTTATGAAAATCATTTTCATCCCACTCACGACTCGCCATCCATTTTCCATCAGCACCAGACCTCGCGAGGTACCCGTTCGCACGACCCACGATCTTTCTACCATCCCTTGCTGTCCTTGTTTCCCAGGCGCGCTATCCGCCAAAATAATTCCTTCCAATACACAAACGCCGGCAGGTGAAACAAAATTTATTAATATTAATCACAAATTAAAATTCTTCCCCGTGCGTCCATCCGGGGCACACTGCTGCCTGGTGTTCCGTTGTGCTACAGACGAATTCCAAACACCGAGACCTACACGCTGAGCAGCTTGTACCCGGACACGCTGTACTACTTCTGGCTGTCGGCCCGATCCCAGCGAGGCGAGGGCGCCACCACGCCTCCGATCCCCGTACGCACCAAACAGTACGGTAAGTGAACCCTTTTTCTTACCTTACACCTCCTTTATCTTTCTATATCATACCCTGGATCGATATTCCCCTCTCGATCGAATACTGTACATCTAACGACCACGGCTAAGATCTAATTTGATCTCAGCGCCTAATTGGGGTTTCAAATGAAAGTCGAAGACTTTACTGCGTTTAAGATGGAGGCCTTCTTCGCTATGCACCCCATCCTCATTTGAATCGATCCGGTGCGGTGTTCCGATCAGAAAGTTTTTTATGTATTTTTTATGTGCTGTATAGTAAACGACAGCCCTGGATCGGATCTGGAAAGAGCGTGTGCAAGATGAAAGCGAAAGAAGGATGGAATCGCTCCGCTAGTGGGCAGGAATTGGTTAGTGGGTTGGAATGAGCTTTCTTGATCTACGGTTTAATGTGCCTGGCAATAGAACATGCGGGAATCAATATTCTTAGCCAGGGGAGGTAGATTTTCAGGATTTGCTCATTCCGATAGTACCGATTACCGAGAAGGGTTCCATTTCAATTCATTGCAAAGTGTGGCGAAGGGGGAAATGGGAGCGTTAAAAGGTTACCGAAGGGAACATGAACAATGTTTCTGACAAAGGAAGAACGCTTCCCTTCCGGGTGCTGTCCATTGCCCTGCTAGACATACTTCCTCCTACGTCTCTTGCTAGGATTGGAACAGTATGTGCAGAGTGGAGAAGTAGAAAAAAAAACTTCCTTTTGCTGCCTGCTGGACCATTTTTCTTTGCTTGCTGCCTGTTGATGCAAGCTTTTCTTTCGGATGCTTGATTTTATTTTATTTTAATTTTCTGCCCTAACGATGCAGAAATCTGGGGGGGACTCATCCCAAGGACTTTGCGTGTCTGTGCGTGTTTGGCTGTACTTCGATGCTCCCCTTTTTTGCTATCATTTTTCGGCACAAATATCTTGGGTAAATAATTCGTACTGAGCTGCTCCATGTTCTTGATTTTTGGGGTTCAGTACACGATGCCCTCGTTTGCTTAGAAGCTTTATATTGATTTCATTTGTTTTGTTTTTCTCTTTTTATTCGTGTGTTTCATGAACTCCTTTGAAACAAAGAATAGATGGCATAACCTTATCCCTTCTGGTTCTTCTAACTGTATTTATTTACGCAATTCTACGCTCGCCTTTCGTGTACTATCGTACTTTTGGAAATTTAATTAAAAAAGGGAAAGATATTTTCATAAACTACCACCGTGAACCCTTTTTGCATGCCAGTTTTCCGCCCCGGTGAAGCGAAGAACGATCGCGCTCTGCGAGAACCGGACGAAGCGTAGATGATTTTCGACATAAATAAGCTTTCGATTCAGTGCTAGGTTATGTCCACAAATTGTGGCATTAGCACGATCGTAATCAAGCTATGGATGGAACATTCTTTACCGTCTTAGCTGATCGCTTGTTGGGAGAAAAACCATTCTTGTTTTTTTTTTGTTTGTTTTTGAATCCACTTTGAATAATATTTTGCGAATTGAAAAACTCCGCCACGGGCGAAAACAAAATACAGACAAAACGCCCACGCACCCGCTAGGTCCATAACAATGTCGAAAGAAATTAAGTACATCCAGCAGCAGCCAAACCGACCCCGTCAGCAAAGATCGTCCAGGTAAGGATCGCCCGAGACAGGTGCGTCCTTTCGAACCGGAAACGGGTGGAAGTAAAGCAAACCTCGCGATAGCTAACGGAACGACAGTTTGCGAAGGCCAGTCGTTAGTTATGTGTTGGCATTAAGCGAAAACGGTCGACCGGAAGCAAAAAGGGTCGAAAGGCAATCGTTAATTAACCGCCGTGCAACAAAAAAAAAGGATTAACAATTTTCTCATTCCATCGAAAATGTTTGCTTCACTTTCTTGCTCAGTTGCGTCCGTTGCTTGCGGTCGCGTCCTTTTGCTCGAGTTTCTCATGCATTTATTTCTTTCTCTCAACTGTTGTTTTTTCCATTGTCGTTATTTTGTTTTGGTTAGACTTCTTTCAACCATCTTTTATTTTCCACTTCACTCATTTAATCTTCTTGAATTTGAGATTTTATTATCACATATTTACCACCCACACAATAACTCTTCGTTGAGCGCTCTGCCTAACTGCACATCGATAGTGTTCGTGTTTTAATACGTACATATAAATATTTTATATATATACATATACCTATACCTTGACAGTAGTACCATTCAGTTTCATTTTTCTCCCGTTTGCATAACTCTTTGCCTCAAGCCACGAGTAGTAAGGTTTGTTAATTTTTTTTTATTTTGTTTGTCCGCCATTATGCATTGTTTTGCGTACTTCGTTTGGCCTATGTAAAGAACGAGTTAAAAAATCCATCCATTCTTTGCTCCCTTCAAGTTTCAACACATTTTTTTTCTTTATTTGATTCAGCATCCCATCCCTCCGGCGATGGTTTTAATTAAATACAGGCAATCAAATTTTATGAATCATTTGACCATTTTTTTATCAGCAGCGTTTGTTATTTTTTATTGAAATTGATTCATGTTTTATTTAAAACGATGTTTTCGCTCACTTGCTATTCTGTTGGTTTTACCTTCTGCTTATCCTTGGAATTTATTAAAGTTCAGGCGCTTAAACTATTGCAATGCTTTTGTTACTCATAATATGCCGCTAAAGACAATGCAATATTTGTATTATCTCAAAATCAGTGGATGTTTATGTTGCTTAACTGTAGTTGATGATTTGTCAGTAACAGTACCAAAGTATGATTGGTTTTATTACCAAAATTGGAAAATAAACTTTTGTTTCTGACTTTACCTTGATTTTTGTTTTATTATCAATACATTTTAAATTGCAGATAAAAGGGTTTTGTTCCATTCCGCAGTTCTATTTATTTTTTTTAAGCATGTATCTCACATCAAAGTTCACGCCTGAGTGGAATTCAAAAGAATGAATCAAAAATATGATCGTTTGGCTCTCATTACGCTATAAACATCACAATGTTAAACGTGTGCAAGCAATTGAATGCGGCTTTCGCTTAAACCACATATTCGTTCGTTAGAGCATTTCGTTTTTGTTTCTTTTAGGATATACACTGTTTTGCAAAAAAAAAAACACAATGTATTGCTGCCCACACTGCATGGAACACTTAAAATTGTGTCGATGTGAATACGGTTGGCATAATGTTTAACTTTTCATTGTAGTTTGCTTTGTGCTTTTGCTGAGGACACATCTGCCTTATAATGAATGTTGTTTATTGCGTTGTGCTGCTTTTATTTCCATTCGTCATTGTTTGCAACGTTCATATTCTTTCTGTATGTTTACTTTTTTCATGCTCATCACTTTCCACGTCAAATTCGAAGCCTTTCGCGACATGTGAATTCGTCCTTCTTCTTATGCATACATTGCATTGATGTGATTCATATTTCATCATTCAATTGATGATTGTAATGAGTTATTGTTTGTTTATTATTTTCTCTTTCAATTTCTTTGTTTTATGGTTCTTTTTTATTATATTTTTTCATCATGTATTACATTCTGTGTCAAACGTGCTGATTTATATTTTAAATTTGATTTAACCTTTTCCAATGGTTGGCTTTATACAAAGTCTAAGAAGCTTACATTAAATTCAGCTTATTTTGTTTTCATTAGGAACCGCTATTAGAATTGATATTTTTTATTCTTTATTTATGGAATCCAAGTAGAAACCTCACTTCATAAGGTGGAATGTGCAAACATTAATGTTCATATTGTAATACAAATAGTTAATGCCCTAAGTTTAACCGCTTTTTCTTAAGCTTGCTTAGCACCACGAAGAAACAAGACATTCAACACCAAAACATTTTGTATGATTTTCCACAGAATGTGTCATTTCGATTAGTTTTGTTCTGCATAATTGTTTTGTTTGAGTCTTCCTGGTCGTTCATTCTATATAATTGTTCTGCACCAAATGAGCACTTTGTTTTGATCTTTTTTCTGTTTCAAGAGCACCATTTCAATGTGTATGATACAAGATATTCTCTTTACTTTTAACTGCACATTTTCTACCACTATCTGTCCGAATATGACACGCATACTAAATCAAACTAGTGCACTAGCGGCTTTAAGCACTTTTGTACTTCTCAGCAAAAGGGACAACCATATATGATTGAATGAAAAGAAATTTCAATAAAACGATGCACCGTCGTATTATTTTTTTTCTGATTCTCTTTCATTTGTTTCTGTTGGGATTGTTTCAACCGAATTGTTGATTTTTAATTTTAGTTATGTAATGTTTTGTTTCCCGTAAATTGCATTGTGTAGCATTATATTGAATCGTTCAAATCATTTTACTGTTTCAAGCTGGGAGGAATATATGAAATGTTCTCAAAAGTATAACATGTAATAATTACGCTTTTCACAATAAATTCACCCTTGCTGATGAACTTTCATATTTCTTTTTCGGCACTATTATATTTATTTTAAGTATGTTTTAAGTGTTGATTAGTTGATTCATTTTATTTTTATTCTTTTTTCTTTTATTGTATCTTATCGGTTACCCAATTATCGCTATGATTTGCGTTATACTGCACCGCCAATAATGCCTGACCATTGACCAACTCGTAGTACCCGGTGCACCGCCCCGTAATGTAACTGTCGAAGCCACAAGTCCAACCACTATCAACGTGTCCTGGCTGCCACCACCGGTCGAACGATCGAATGGGGCCATAGTTTATTATAAGGTGTTCTTCGTCGAAGTGGGGCGATCGGATAGCGAGGCCACGGTAACCACCCTCAACTCGACTAGCATCGTCCTGGACGAGCTAAAGCGTTGGACAGAGTACAAGATTTGGGTCCTCGCCGGTACCTCCGTTGGTGACGGACCCCGATCGTATCCGTACACAGTACGCACTCATGAAGACGGTATGTATTGCACCATATGCTAGATTCTTTCGTTCATCCCAGACACGTGATTTATGTTAAAACAATGCCGATAAACACAGCTCATAACACAACATGGCAATACACAGTTTAACATACAACCATCGACACACATTGCAATGTTTAAACAAGCGTACAACACAAAAAATAACAACTAAACAATAGTGAAAATTCCTTTTTTACTAAAAAAAAACATACTAACTTTTTGTATTTTGAAGGTAAAATATTAAATCTTTTTGATAGCATCTGTTGAAACATAACGGATAATGTTTTTTTCTTAGCCGCAGCGAGGAATGTTATTTAAAAAATTGCATTTTGTGAACAATAATGATTTTTTGTAAGTTGCCACGTCAGGACCAAATTTACTTGCTGGTTTAATACTGCTATTGCACACGATTTTGATTAGCATAAGTCACAGATTTTTGCAGCAGCTCGGATTTCGAAACAGTTTTCTGTGGTGCAATGCTAAGAACAATTGGTATTCTTTTAGATTAAGGCATGATGATTTTATTGGAAGCAAATACATAATGCGTATTAAATGAAGAAATCAATTTCAATGCATCGAAGGTGAATATTATGAATTGATTGCTTAATTTTGTTTTGTGTTATTGCTTTTTTTTCTAGAGCGGTCAGAGCACGCGACGTTCTTCAACACTATTCGAGATGGGCTAGTGTCCTTCGCTTTTCAAGTTATGGCACATCCAGTTCTCAAACCTGCTATTTCTACAAAGGAAAAAAGCTCTAGTACACAATGCCAGCAAACATTGGGGTCTATCATACCTTAAGTTAGAAGGCTCAATCTGTAGCTCAATCAATCGATCAAATATCGACTGGTTAATTGAATCCACCCAGCCTACCAAAAATGTTTAAAATTTGCCGTTAAATTGCCGGCTATATTGATATATCAGCCCTTAATATACCTATTTGGTAAATTTGGTATATTCACACTGGTGTTCCAACGGTTAGTGATTTTATTGGACCGTTTATTTCCCGTTTTATTATTTGGTAAATAAAATAGCCATTTTAGGTAAATTCTTCATCTCGGCATACACTACAACGTGCATACAGCTTTTACATGTATGCATACATGCAAATCGCTACCTGCCTGGGCAATTTAAGCTTAAGTACCCAGACTAACTTCGCTTGCCGATTTGTATGAAAAACATGTATCGGATAAGCTTGTAATCGACAAAACGCATACAAAAAAAACAAACTAGCTTAAGGTATGAATGACTCCATTATCTATGTGAGCAAGATAATTGAATTCAAAACACTACATTCTGATTATGTTAGAAATAAAATGCTAGTAATTATCAAATATTTGACAACCAAAAATAGGGTGATGATGATTTTTTTTATCTTTAATATTCAATGCATAAAAAGGTAAAAAATAGTATATTAAAATAGAATAAGAATACATTGAATTGAGGCACTCGCGCGATGAATACGCTCAGGAAATTGTCATCTGAGTGAAGCAAACCAGGACGACACCTGCTCCGAGGAGCAACTATTTTCTATATGTTAAATGTCTGGTCTAACACTTATTCGTTCAGATAAAATAATAAAATGTATTTTAAAAAATCAATCATCTCAATCATAAGTATGGCCTAGCGGTCGAAAAAAATCATCATCATCATTATGTTTTATTCGTTCACCTGACTCATTGTACTATGCAATTATGTGTTTGCTTCCAAAATTTTAACCGTATGTACAGAGAATTAAAAACAAGCGAATGACCTTTTTACAAAATTTTTAAATTTTAATTCTCTGTAAGTTTTTAAATAGAATATAGTTTTTGAACTTCGCGAATAGAAGTATACTCATTCATGTTCGAAGAAATACAAGAACAACACTTTCGACACCCTCGACACCCCGACACAACATTTTTACACCCTCTTGCTACAGATTAAACCAAGAAATCCTTAAATGGTTCAAGATTCCAACATTGCCAAAAAGTGTTTTTGTGGCAGTTGTGATGGAAATTATGATTCCTTTAACGTAAACCCCACAAGGCAAGGTTTGATGTTGGGTTGCATGCAACAGAAATCCCTTTTAATCGTCCAGAAAAGGTTTACCGGTCGCTTTTTGGGGGCGACCACCACAAATCTCGCTCAAGGACTCTCTGTCTCTCCCTCTCTCAAACGCATACGCTTGTGGTGCTTTCCTCTCCCAGTAATGTCCTAGCGCAGTAGGTTAATTTAAGAAACCTAATTTTCGTATGGCTTAACTTTTCAATTTCCCCCACGTTGCCACCACCCATCTCATCCGCTGGACGATGGTGGATGCTGACGGAGATCTGGCGCCTCTAAGCGGCCACCCAGGATGGTGGCTGCTGAATTAGCAGACGAGTTTCTGTTTCAAAATTTGTTTTAAAGTTTAATGACTCCTGCGGGAGCCGTTAAAAATGCTGGAGTAATTCCATGACACTCTTACCTGCACGCTTCGTTTGACGAGGACTGACTTTTTGATTCACTGCCCAGATGAAGTGAAATATTTCTGGTTGTTTTTTTTTGTCACTCTGCGTCCTTCAAAAACTTACTCATGACACCTGCTCGTAGCGCACGACATCCACAAGCCCAATTTTTGGTCGTTTGAAAAAGTTGCAAAACTCGGCTGTAAACATACGGCCTACGGAAGAGAGAAGAAATAATCATGTGCAAATAAACGCGGCACAACGACAAAGTCAATCTCTGTCGGTTTTTTATTTCCTTCTCTTTCTCTCATTCCCTTTTTCCACATCGACGTTTTCAACTTGTGAACGCGTTACAACGCGAAAAACCGTCAAACTCACTGTTTGCCCCTTGCGTGTGCACTTCTGTTCGCGTGGACAATTCTTTGGCTGAGCAATCTTTCCCAAAACCTGCTGATGCCTGTTGAACGCCGTTTTGACTTCAAATAGGTCCCTGGCGAGAAAATTAATTTGTTTCTGTAACCGTTTCAATGAATACATTAAAAACCCGTCTCCGTTCAACCGTTTCATTTTCGGTGCGCGCCCGTTTTCGCACCGGTGACGTTGGGTTTCACGTTACCGAGCGATCCTTTGCACAAGGCTGCTCGCCGGTGAGCGCCGTTAGGTTTGCCGCGCGCAATGGATGGGCGAGGAAGAAAATATCATCCGAAAATAAAAGCGGAACCGCTGCACCAGCACCAGCGGAAAGTTCAAACAGTGAAATTAATAAAAATTAATCACATTAATAAACATTTACCTTTCGCATACCAAATGTGGACGGTAAATTCATTCCCCTTTTTTGTGGGACCAAAGTGGCTCCTAAACCTGTCATAAAATTCAATCCCAGGCGTATGGTTCGGTTAAATAATCGGCCTTGAAGGTTATTTTCCCCGTCACTATTTATGATACATTTGGTGTCAATCGATCATCTTTTTTTACCATTATATAATGCAACCAAAAGGTAAAAATGTTCAAAAAGGAAAGGATACAATTTTGAAAGACAGATAATACGTCAGTTGTCTTGTTTAATTGAAGTCTATCGTTCAAGTCAAAGTGCAAATTAAAATAAATAAAACAATAAGCGTTGCTAACGCAAGGTGAAATTTGACCAGAAACATATGTATGAGTATACTTGCAGTTATGTATTCAAAAACTATATTCAATTTTACTTAGTAATAAGATACCTAACAAGAAACAAACCCGCGGAAGAGGAATATGTCGTTAAATATTGAAAACGTTGTTTGATATGGTTGTCGTTAAAACAAGCATCGAGTTCATTTCACTACGCTTCTATGTTCAATTGTTGTTCGAACAAGAAACAAAAACAAAATGTACTAATTGATTATATTATCTATTCTTTACGATAACCTTTTAACTAAATGCAAATGTTGCGCTCATGTCAAACGTCCAACTTTTTGCTTTTCACAAACATCACAGAAACGGTAATTTTTCTCATTCCTTCATTATTGCTAATGGTACGTTTGCATAAAAGGCTATGTGCAGGAGTAAAGTTTACTATAATTAATTTTTGAAAAAAAATTGCACTTACCTGATGTTTGTGTTTGTTTGTGTGTGTGTGTACATATGTGTTACTTTTACTGTCGTGTTTTTAACAAATATCTTGGCTCTTTCGGCAATTGTGCACACCTGTTTTATTACGCACCAACCAACTTCATGTTTCATTCGCTAATAAAGCATCACTTGTTCGCACCGTATTTTTTTAGATTTATTTGATTATGATTCCAACATTCATATCTGCAAGCCACTTAACGAACTTTAAGCGTTAGATAAATGTACTGTACCGAGCACCGTAATTGTCTTGAGCGCACCCGTTCTGTTCGATTTCCGTTTTTCGATACCATGTCAATCACGTTCAATACAGTAACGGAGTAAATGCGTGTACTGTAACGTATATTCTTCTTTGTCTGCATATTGACCGTTGTCCCGCTGCAAATTAGATGCCGTCCAAACACACCGCCAACAAACCAGCTTGATGTGTGCTAAGCAGCACAACGAAACAATAGTTGATCAATACTACAATAACATTTTTTTTGTCCTACCACCACAACTGCATGCCAAGTTTTTGACGGATAGTTTTGGGTTGCGTTTTGCACTGATTTTTACCGCACCAAACCTTTTTCTGTTACTTTTTTAATTGATTGACTTTTGTCGTGCAGTGTTGAAACGAGTTTGGTCATTTTCCTTTTATTTGTTTTGTATTAGTTTGAGTTATTGTTTCACTGCAATTGTGTTACGTAACGTTTTGCCGCAGGCAACACGAGAGTGTAATAGAATTTTGATTTTTGTTTTACTATCAAGCGATAACAAAACCTACAAAAAAAATCCGTTTGTTGCCACCTATATTAAGATCACTTATTGCACTGAACTGCACTCGAAATATTTGGTATTTACCATGCACACGTGAAAGAGCACCGATTTTTGTATGAACGCACTTTTCACTCAATTTTTGTCGTTGTAATTTCTGCACAATTCTGCTGTTCTTTTTGTCACTATAATATCAATATAATAACACTAGCACATTCGTTCACCTTCCACCCACTCATACAAGCACACTATTTATTTATGGTTTGTCAAATCAGTTGTACAACACTCTTTTTCATTTCTATTGCACATAATTTTCTGCAGTATTCTTTCGGTCCCACCATTTGTTTTATAAGATTATGTGTGATGTAAGTTTTTTTCGTGAAAAAAAAACACTCAATACTGTAATAGTTGGCTCTGAACCAAAAATGCTTTTTTGAAAACAATAAACGTTTCACAAAAAAAGGGAAGAGCACAACCATTTTATGAGAGTTGGCCCTTTTTGTAAAACATTGTTCCAAAAACAAAATTGGGGGAATATCCTATGGGAAAAATGCGTTACTTTGATTTTTAATGAGGATTATGAGAGTAAGTTATGCATTTTGCTTTCACTAACCTGAATTTTCCTTCACAACGCTGCTTAATTTTTGTTGATTATCATACCTCATAGTCGATTATTTCGGATTGCCACAACATTCGAACACAACACTCATAATGGTTGTCTGTTTTTGAAACATTTTCTTCACATTTCGTGTGCTATGCATTTTCTAGTTTTCTAATAAATAGACTTATCACCATAATGTGCTGTCTACATGAATGTACACCTCTTAGATTTTATTTGTTCTAGTTTGTGTTCACAATCTTCCGTTCTAGCTATTTGAATTTTGCTGTGCAATTGTATTTTCCATGCACAAGGGTCTTTCTATTGATAGAAACATTCATCATAATTAAAAATTCATAATTCAAGTTATGTAAACAGTTTTGTTGATTTGCAATCATGTTGAATTCGTTATTTCATATCTCAGCACATCTTCACTTTATCCGTGACGCATTCTACGAGTGGTTGTCGATTATTGGTTTTGATTTTTTTCTTTCACGAAGCCACAGCTAATACACAACCATTCAGCAAACAATTGAATAATTTAATTTTTTTCCAAGGTTATTGAGGGGACTAAAGTATTATTATTGGATTTGAAAATTAAAATCCTATATTCTAGTTTCATGTGAAATTGTAATGAAATTTTGTATACATCAAACATGCCATATGAACGAGAATTGTCAAAGTCTACACCGAACAGCATCGCTCTGTTCTGGATTATTGTCAGCGATTTATTAACGATTTATTAAGCTCTTGGGATGGTTCGATTTAATACATGTGATAAAATTGGCTGCGCAACGGATCAAGATATCTGTCAGTGTCTGTTACATTTCACCCCATGTATGTTATGAAGACGTGCCACCTTAGCGACACAAGAAGCTAATTCAGCTTGCAAGTGTGCACAACAAAACCGACGCCTTGGACACTATCGTCTCATACATCTACTGGCCGGAGACACAAAAACACGCAACCCGAAAGCCATAAAACGTAATTAATCAAAAGTGATTAATACACACTCAACGCACTCACGTCGTTCATTTTGCCACCAATCCGATGTAGCGCTTCGGTGAAAGATATTATCTCGAAGGAGCACACATCGGTCAGGAAACCGAAGCTCTTCTGGCGCCATAATCTCGTATCCCGGGCACCGGCCACTTTATTGCCTACCTATCCCGACTGGAGGGCGTAGGCGGGTGTAGGCCGAAGACGAAGATATTTATCGTCCCATACACCTGGCTGTAACCGTTTATTCTAAAATCCCCAAAATCTACAGCCCCACAATCCGGCACGGCTATCGAGGCGGCAATGATGTTGATATTGGAGTGCGATTGCGTACATGTCGGTCAGCCTTTAGTAGCCTTCGGTCGCTCAAAATTACCGGAAGAAAGCTAGCAGAGGTGTCTGTACCTGATCCTGGATTCGCTGTCCGTATAAATTAAGTGGATTACGGAAGATGGAATCATACCCATTTAGTTAATGAAGTTGAGAGTTTGTGACCCTGCCCGCCAGCATCTGCCCTGCCAGCGGGTAGGAGATACTACATAAGGACGATAATAAATTGGGCAGCAGTAGTTGAGCACTTTATACACTTGAAAGCTATTGACCAGCAACCGGTCAACCCAGTTCCCTTGTGTGCGATTACTGTTATCCTTTAACGGATTGATATGAATGCAGCGTAATTTCCGTCGATTCCCCATCAAATTTGAGCAGGTTTTCGTACGCTTACGTCGTGATTCTACCAGAAGCATATCGTATACGTCGTAAACAATCTTGCATTACTTGTGATAGCCGTCCTTTAAAGATTAATAGTTTGCGACAGATATATTGTTTGAGAAAAAATATCGTTATTAAGGATGAACAATGACTTTTCCTTAGGCTTCCATTTTCTATATTGAAAAAATCTGAAGTGAATTGATTCAATTCTAATTGACTTTTTATCGAGTATATATTGTGATATTCTTCTGCCACTCATGAAGCCAAGAATATTAACCTTTAATTATCAGAATCAAATAATCCTTTCATATTATTCTTGTTCATATTCCATGTAGATAGCAATCTACATAGGATTATTTGATATATTTTTATAATATTTGTTACTCGTTTTGAATGTTCCAAGGTAAGTCACAATTATAGAAAAAGAACTACACCTATCTTGATAATGCATACATAAAAAATATTTGATAGCAAGAACTATTCGCGTTCAGACCAAAGTAAAGTTGATGCAAACCATGTGAAAAAAATATCTTCATTACTAGAATTTCTATGGACAAAAAAAAACAAAAGACGGGCTCATCGAAACATTGATGGGAAGCAACAAACTGTAATTAAAATCTAGTGCTTCTGCCACAATAGTCAATCGCTGGTAGAATTAAAACGTTACTACTCCCTTCTAGTGGTTGTTGTCGTTTTTTCTAGCACCTTCCAGGCAACCTGTACAGTACAACCATGAGCTGACGGAAAACTTCGTCGATAAAGAAGAGGAATGTTAAATCGGGAATAAAAAAAAAGCCGGAATTAAGCGTTTCTTTCGTTTTTCCCGCACATTCCGAATATTGCTAGGATTGTTTCCGTTTTCTGTAGAATGAAACAATGACTATCGGGTTTCTATCCAACTTATAACCGGACGGTTATTTACCTAAATTTATATTTGAGATTTTTTTTCCCTCTATCGCGATGAAGTGAAAAGGGAAGTACAACACATGGAGTAAACCATTATTTTACATCAAGTTTTTATAAATGCTACGTAGTCTCCCATGACGGAAGCAGCTTAAAATCAAAAGCCACACCATTTAATTACCCAATGAAAAGTAATTTCAAATATTTGTTTCATTTCTGTTTTTGTTACCCTACCTTTGAGGACATAAATTTCAATCTATTTAATTCACTATAAAAAAAAGCTTATCACTACATGTATCTTCTGTTCCTATAGCAAACATTCCTACACTTTATAAACAATTTTTTCATCTTGGTTATTTCGTAAATCGATTCTTCAGTAAATGAAACAGTTCCACACACAAACCCAGATTATATTCAATCATACAAATTGTGGTGTGCGTTCTATGTCAGAAGTATGTTTTAACGAACGTTTTTGGATGGATAGTATTGTAGCGAAATTGGAAATTGGCTGCACGAGTGCATTCATTAGCAGATGATCCAATCAGGTGTGCAAACAGTGTTTTGACTTCGAGGTTTTGTTAAGCATTTGATACTTTTTTTTTGTTGAGCTCTACTAAAATTTCCACTCATTTTTTAATAATATTCCTATGTTGTCTCTTATTGTTTATTCGATAAAATTCACATTTACTTATACCAACGAGGTTATGAAACTCAATGAATGGGTACGTGTAGTGTCTTTATCTAGATAAGAATATGATAAATAATTTGGAAAGGACAATTTTTGCATATACATGCTACATCTGTAAACAAAAATTATTCCATCATAATAGTATGCCATCTGAAAATTATCAGACAGGCACGACCCATTTCGTTGAATTTCATAAGTTCGGGCTAGAGTTTCGCATTAAATTACACTTGTTTACAGATATATAATTATTCCATATTGTGCCTGCATTGCAATGTTGCTAGAACAGCACTTGCAAAAATGGGCTGCCATATTGCTAAATGTAACTCCGAACACTGTATGAAATTGCACACATACAAATACACAATATTTTTGCGTTTCTCCATATGTATTGCTACGTATTTCCCGCACACCAGTTATTCCGTTACTTAAACGAGCTTAAAACAGCATTAACCTCCAGGTTTTCCTCTGTCTGTGCTTTCTTTACATTTCATTTTCATTTCATTGAACGCCGATAAACCGGAACTGCTGTAACCAACGAACGAACGTATGAACAAACGAATATTCGCTTACATCGTTGATACACCTGATTGAAAACTAACAAACACCCGTCGCTCGCTGCTGCGCCGATAACAAAACAAATACTTGGCCGATAATTACATTTTTCATCCGTTGCTTTCCTGTGCGGATGATGGCCACACCATCCGTCCGTTGCACCGCCCGTCGTACGGTGGAAAACCGGAAAAACCAACCGATCGATCGAACCGTGTCGTCCGAACTGGTCATCTACCAATCACGGCAAATATCTTTCGGACATGTTTATGTCCTCTGAAATGTGTATCATTGTGTTGGCGAAATTTGGAAAAAAAACACGAAAATGTTCATCCACTAACCACGACGCTCCGAATTTACCAACATTCCATTTTTGCACTTTAATTTTTGCATCTTGATCGCATACCTCGGATGTGGTTAACGTTCACCTCTACCCTTACTGTGCTTTCGCCAACCCCATGGATATCACGTCCTCTACCTGGTTCCATCATCGAATCGATTATGCAAAATTTGGTAAATCTACTGATAAACGCGTCCCGGCTTCGCTGGCTGGCTGGGTTTGGATATTTGAATAAAAATCACGTAACTCAATTTAAATCTGCTTCACTGGTACTGCACTACCGTGCATCTGCACCTCTTCCAAAAAAAACTGCTACGGACTGTTGTGGTTGGCTTTTGTCATCGATTAAATTACGATCGGTTCCTTGGTTTTTGTACGTTACAAACACTTCCTATAATGCGCAACCGTATGTGAAAACGGTTCCACACTCGACGGAATAAAATATTGAAAAACAAACCCAACAAAATTAATAAAATGAAAACAATGAAAACAAAATTACGGCCCTGCTTATGCACACGCGAACGGTCTGCCAATCCTTCTTTTTTTGTGTGTGTGCACTGAAACACCCTGCAACAACTGTAAAAAATAAATTATACTCAAAAATGACCCACCGGCTTGGGGAAACCCACCATGGTCACTGGACTCTGGTTCGCGGATGGGGATGGATACATGTATGCGTGTGCGTGTGTGGCATTGCACCGCAACGGCACTGCAAATGCAACGGGCGGGCACGGTTGCGATGGTGTGTGGGTATATTTACGTGTACCAACCATAAATCACGATATCAATTTAAACGGCGGGCCAAATCGTATCAAAAGCAGTAGTTAAGTGTGAGTACCATCTGGTTGGTGACGCCTAAATTTATGTGATTTTCACTTTTGGCCTCTTTTAGGCGTTCGGTTCGTACCGTTGTTCGTTGAAAAGGAAAAAAAAACACTAGCAAACCACATAAAATATACCTTTCTTTTTGTTTTCTCACAGATTACACAGGTGTCACGTTCATTATTTATTCTTTTGTTTTACGTAGGGAAAGATCGGATAGTACACTTTTATACTATTTTTTGTAAATTGATTGTATTCAATTCAATCTACAGCTTGGCTGTATGCTAAACGTTACGCCTATAAATCTATCGTTTTGGCTATCGCTAATGAAACACTAGTCTTCAATCCAGAGGCAAGAGCTCTGTTAAAACTCATCATCAAAATAACGCTTCGCCGGAATCATTGATATCTGATTCCGAACATTCACACTATCACACCTGAGTGATGATCTTAGAATAGAAATGGAAACGGCTTGAATAAAGCTTGCAAAACAACAACTGCTTTGTTGTGTAAACGAATCTTCCAAAATAACAAAAATCGCATAGGCGCGCTCCGTTACCAGATTTCCCGTGCTACTTCTGCTGCAGATTTAGACAAAGACCGCATACAGAAGTAGCAGCATCAGCTAGTTTCGTTTTGCATTCCTGCAGCAATAGGTTGCAGCAAAAAGATTTCAATAATGAGAACTTGTCTAAGAACTGTTGGAAGAACCTAACCCAGAACCCGTGGTCCAAGAAGTCGAACCAAGACACAAAAGATTATCCGCAATGAAGCGCGATTGCGGAGAAAAGCGTTAAACTTAATCCGCTTCCTTCGCGCTCCGCATAATCAACCCCATTTCATCTACTAGCGTCACGCTCAGGAAGGAATGTAGAAGACGGTGGCGATGTGCAGTTTTGCCATTTGCCATTAGGCAATGCTTCTCTTTGCCCGTTCGCACGCTCGCTCGCTCCCTCGTTCACTCACGGTACATCCTAACCGGAGTGGATGATTGTTTACTCTGAAAATCAGGACACGCCTTGTACAGAACACAACGATTGCGTCTTCGGTCTCATCTTACTACCACCCCGGTGCATAAAACTCATACCCACACGTTGATTTCTATGAAAATATCCCTGTCCCGCAGGTCGCAACACAGTAGTTTGCCTACCGACCGACGTGTAATATGCAATCTGATCGACTATTGTTCCGCTGGCAAAGTTTTGCACCTCAACTCGGCAGGAAGTGAGCAGCCGGATGGGGGGGAAAGAATGTTGCCAACTTTCGCGCATCCCCCATATGCAATCCCCGTTGCAATCAATGTAAAATTCCGTAATGTAATTGCTCTTAAAGCTCTAATGGTTCAAACTTATTAAAGCTCTTTTCGCATGTTTTGTGCTCATCTTGCGCTACTGTGAATTTAATTATCCCGCCGATGGAATTGCTACCGAATCGATTAAATCCGTGTGTGGTCGTGTGTGCATCGATTTGGCATTTGCATCTCTAATCAATTACTTAAACACTTGAAATATGCAAATGGCACTAGCAACAATAAATCATACCTAAGTTTGCACGCCTTTTTTTAATTACCACAAACTCGCCACCAACCCAACTACCCCAACGAACATTCCGGAGTGCATTACTGCATTCCCTTGGGGAAAGTTTCCTGATGCAGGCATGGTCAACAGCCGAGCTCATGAGATTGTTGTTTTAAAACCACGGCGTAACGATGGAAAGCGGTAAGGCAGGAAGGTTCCGATTCACTGTTTTGCAATTTCTCAACGTTACAGCACAGATGAAGTGCAGTAACAGGCATCTAAATAGCTTCATTAGCTCCAACCTCTTCACCGAGGATTGGTTTGTTAAAAAGGCCCAGCCAGGTGATCTCGTACTGTATCATTCTCTTTTGCTACGGCTGTTTTTGTTATGCAGAACGTTAACCATGATTTCATTACAGCGATGTTGTTGTTGGACGTGGCAGCAGGGAAGAGGCGCTTTCCCGAGAGTGCCCGAGCGTACTGTGCAATGTGTTAAACTGATAATAAAATCATATAATTACTTACAACTAACCATGTCATGCACGTTTCGTGCGTGCCCGTACGTGCATTCCAGATGACGGTTGCACAATATCTTCCGAGACGCCTGGTGCCGATCAATTCCCCAGCAGCCTATTTCCGGCTACCGATTATGAATCCCGGCTGCTCCGGATAGCCCAACCGGAACGTGATCTTGGGTTGGATTTTATTGCGGTGATATTATAATACCGATGCACTATCCAGCAACACCCCACCGCTTTCAATGCCAACCTGCCAGCTACCGGCAAAAGAAGTGGTACAGGATCGATCTGATGCACTTGGCTGGCTGGTGCAGGAAGGAAACGAGCAAAGCGATTTGTGCGGCAAGAAATACATAATTTCCGAACGACAATCGACTGGTGCGATGCCTGGTATCAGTTACTGACTTCGTGCTCCCGATAACTGCCACAGCAAAACCTAGAATATGCCGTGTCGACCCTTGTTTCTCGCATCCTTGCACTCCCGTGTGGGAAGCGCTGAGGCTATCGGGACGACCAGGAAAACCCGGGCCCAGGGCCTGTCGAACGCCATTTGAACGCTGTTTAAATTCGATCCAACCTACCCCACCACACCCGGCAGAACAGTTCGTCCCGGACACATTCATGCGATGCGGATGGTCCTTTGAGGCGGATGGTTTCATTTAATTTGAATTGTTCACATTCTAGCTATTTTAATCTTTTAACACAACCCTTGCGTGATCTGGGACTTGAAAGAACACGTCCAGGCGGTCCTGGCGAAATGAAACTCTCCACTAGTAAACCCATAATCCTTACACTAGCCAACACACCCACCCGGCACCCCGGATGCGCCCGGAAGTGTTGATTATTCCGTTACACTTGGCAGCTAAATTCGATTCGGAAGGATACGTACTGTTGAGTAAAGTTTAGGCTCGTCTTACATCCTTTCAATTTTAACAGCAAACAGTTGCTTCATTAAGCGCAGTCCTAGCTGCAGTAAGCATGTATTGTGCCATTGATTACATCCTCCTGCAAATGTCAGGCGACTCGATGTGCTTGTTTGTGCTACTTTTGTATAGGTTGCCGTTCGTTTGAAGTGTCCGAGGAGCATAAGGATGCGACTGTGGTTCTACGTGTCTTAACCTTTCGTTTACAGATTAAAACTCGGATCACTAGCTGGTAGAAACTGGTGATTGGGAGATTTAGTACCATAAGAACCTGATACCAAGCGTTGGTGTTGATACAAATAATGCGGCGTGTTGAAAAGTGCATTCGTTAGTACTTACTACCACATGACTTTGTTTTCTGTTCAATGTGCAATAGCGCAAAAAATCAACTTTAGAAAACAGTGTTTCATTAGCGATAAGAAAAAGCATTAAAATACATTTTTGCAATGCATAAAATCGTCAAGAAAAATTGTGAACAAAAGCAAACAGTTCGCAAAACAGTCGCCGTTTGGCTCTGCGGCCAAATAACGATGCGTAGGATGTTGAAATTTGTTTTGCCCAAAACAAAATACAAAAGACATTGACATTTGAAAGTTATGTTTCAAGTTACAAATGGAGAAGAAAAAACAAAAACAACAATTGCTCCAATATTTCCTTGCTCACGATTGTGGGCTGGACTTTTCCTTATTGTTTCAAATTCTTTCCTGCGTCGAGTTTGTCCGACAGTTTCGTAACTTTGAGTTTATTCTACCAAGACAACAGTATCGTATTACATTGAATAATAACAATTTTTCTCTTACTAACGAGCATTGGGTCTTCCGTTTGAAGATGGATTATGTTTTTTTTCTCTCTCTCAGTATTATTATGTTTTATCACACAAGTAATTGACACTAAATCTCAAACATCAATCAACAATGTTTTTGAA
>KB663688.1:459923-480216 GCA_000349025.1 Anopheles minimus
CACACAAGTAATTGACACTAAATCTCAAACATCAATCAACAATGTTTTTGAAGCACGCCGCTATTGGGCGTAATATTCGGGTGCGATGGTTTTTTTTTTTTCCTTTTCATCGACGATTTATATTTCGGCTAAGAGGACCAGCCATATCATATCGAATTACCTGGTGATAAATAGTTGTAAACGTTTTTTCCCACCCTTTTTGCATTTTGAGCTTTTTTGTAGAATAGAATAGTACACTAATTGCGTTACGGAAGCGCACATAATTTGGACATTTTGTGTGATCTTTATTTTTAAATAACACTCTTCCCCCCAAACCAAAGCTAGCCGAAGGAATTTTGTTGTTGTGTGAAATCTGCATTCTTTTTCGGAATTCCTTCCCTTTTTTTTAACAAGCAGCCGCGGGAATTTTGTCTCTCCTTTTCTCTTTCTCTTTTTAATTTTATCTTTCCAGGGATACTTTTGACAATGTTTATCTTACTGCCAATGTTGGCAGTTTATTTTTTGCTACTAAAATAATTAGTGAAATGTAGATGTTTTACAGAAAATACGGGAATGGAAAGTATTTTGCATGAAGCCTCTGATCATTTTTGTAATGGATATACTTTACGATGTATTCGATCGTAAGATGTAACAAAAGTGCAACATTCATTCTAACAACTTCTTTAAGGAAACATAAAATATTGACCACTTTACGCTAGCTTTGAAATGTAACAACACGTTTCACGATTTTTCCCGCGAGACTCACCATATTCTCGATTGCTGCTCTAAAAAGCACAGACACGTCTACGAAAGACAGAAAAGTCCTGTGGCGTTGTGGCCCAAAAAGAAAAATAGAGAACCTACGGACGAAAGCGAAAAACAGAATTAAACTTTAAATTCTGCCCAGGAGACAAAAATCACCCGAAATTTTGCCAAGCCAGCGCAAACTTCACCGGAATGTGCTTTCGGTTGCGATCGTGTTCTTCTTACACTACGGGCGGTGGTGCTTTTTTCCTATACTTTTCCTCTGGAAGGGCGAAATTTTGTCAAGTCCATCCGCTTTAGCCTAGTTGGCTGGTGCAAACCTTTGAACTAACCGATCGTTTCACATATTATCGTGTACGTTAACAACATATTCACTACCAACAACGAGCACAGATACTAGCCAACCGTTTGCCGCCAACCCAGTGTCTCATTCTCCCGGGGGTGTAAAAAGATTCCGTTTTCGTGTTTTTTTTTTTTTACGTTCGTCCTTGCGTTAGTTGCCGGTGCGCTGCAGCTTCCGGAAGATGTTGCAGCATAAAACCATTCTGCTAGATTGCTATCTACCGTTGCTTCCTTTACACGGGCCAGTGCATACCGAGCGGTGCCTTGAAGCCAACGGCGATATGAAAGGAAAATGGAACCAACCAGTCGGGAAAATGTTCCTGAGGTGAAGTGAAGCAAAAGTGTCGCGAGCGAGCGCCCTCATGTTACAGCTGCCGCCGGTCCTTTACAACTTTTGCTTAATGATATGTTCGTGTTAAAGGTGAAAATGGAACATGTGTTTTAAGCTTCTAATGATCTGTTAAACACGAGTCAGATAAGCACAATCGATCAACGTCAGCGATGTGTTTTACCACCGTATTTGAAACGTACCACCAAGCAAGTTGAGGGAAGAGCAAAAGTCGAGTAGTGCGTGTAGGGAATTTTTTGTAGTGAACAATTTGCCCAGTTGCATCGTTGCACTGATACGCGAAATGGATAAAGTTGCATTTGTTCAAACATCGCGGATCCGAAATTCCGATCATGTGATCGGCAGTACGGCAACATTTGCCCTGATGCCTTAGTTTTCCATCTGGAAAACAATTTCATTCCCTGGCATGCGACGCTAAGCTGCTGAAATGGATCAACCAGCATGGCGAAAGTGCAAGCAAACCTTTGCCAACTATTGGAACGACTTGCATTTTGAAATCGAAACACGAGCTAAGCCGTCGTGAGAAACGAAGCGCATTAAATGCAACGTGAGTCACATTTAGTCACGATAGCGATGCTGTTTTTTTTTCGCTCTCTCTCTCTCTCTCTCTTTCTCTCTTCCTTTTTCTTGCTGTGTGCTAGCAATTCGTTTTAATATGCTGCTCCTTCCACTTCACCGTAAGATCCACGGGAACCACCCACCCGGCAGATTCTAGTCGAGCGGATTCGTCCATCCAATAACCGAAAACCGCAGTAATTCCATATTTGCCGTGGGAATTCTGCGAGAGCTATTCGCTAAATGGGTTTTTGTAGTCCACAGCAGTGGGAAGGGTAGAAAAAAAAACTGCAACGTCAACGACAGAAAATGTCTCCCTCTCCGTCAGGACGACACAGCAGAACACACGCGTTGGGGTTTGGCTTTCGCTGATGTGGAGATGTGGTGGAACAGCTTAGTTTGAAGTTAAATGTGCCGTTCGATCGATGTTTGCCCGAACGAGCAGAAAGAATAGGTATGCGCCTTACATAACTGCGAATGGAATCTTATCGAAATCTTCTTTCGATTTCGTAGTTTTGTGTCGCAGTTAAAGCCGAAGAATAGTGCGCCAACTCCTCCACCGGTGCGATGGAGAAACCATTTGCACTAACAAAACATCGCCCACTACCAGCAGCGGCAGTGACTGCTGGCTCATGAGCTACCATTATCGTCTTATCGCGAGAAGGACAGCCCATGTAAGATTTTTTTTTCCTTCCACTGCTAAAATTGTCTAGCTATCCACGTCTTAGCATTTGAGCTTTTGATCACGCCGTTGGTTCGGTACGGCGGGATGAAACTAAAGGGCGATGGAGATTTTAATGGTCACAGGGTTTTATTGAAGCTTTCGAGCGAATCGTGCTTGCCGTTCTCGATAGCTCAATAATACCTAATTTGTATCCGACGTATGCGATAAAGGTAACTATTTATATTCGGTCCGAGCAACCTTTAGTGTCCATTTTGTCCTTACCAAGAAGCGCTATTTCTGCTGATATTTTATCTGTAATGGTTTCATTCTTTTTCGCATTGTATATCACGATTATTTTACAGCGAACTTTACGGTATCTAACCGACACCTTTTACTGAATTACCGTATTTATGTTACTATGGTAAAGGCAAGAAATTCGAATCAATCGATAATGCGATACGTATTCTTGATGTACGGATGAGCACAAAAGTGTACATCAAAATGTCGCATCATATTGAGGACAAATAATTGAACAAAGTTTGCTCCTTGCAGCCTCATTAAAAATATTTCACAAAACGGACAAGTTTACACCGTTTCGATTACCAAGCGCGGTGCTAATTAGGATACAATCCACATTGTTGAACAACATGCCAATTATAATAAGCGCCAATGACAAGTTTCTGTCCAGTGCTTTGTTCCACGCCCATTCCGTCCCATTTGATTTGACACATTAAGAATCGTGAACGTGTTTGAAAAAGTTACGTTAAATCCGCATTTAAACTCACATCAAAACTCGCTTTCGCAACTTTTCCGCACTTGCACTAATGCTCACCAGTTGCGCTGCGTTCGCTGCGTGCATGTCTGCACTCGAACGCTGTGTCATCTTCCATTCGGTAACGAACAGGACACAATAGTGCTTTTTTTCTTTGGCCATTGTCAGGAAAACTGTCCTTTTGCCTTTTATCGGGAACTGGCGGGTGACACTGTGTTGTACTGAGTCTGTGTTGGTGTGCACCTACACCGCTGCTGTCATGCACTGTCCCATCCTGTACTGCACAGCATTCCCGAAGCGCTTGAAAGATGGTCGGTCCCCAAAGTAACATCATTATTCAGTTCATTCTAAACTCGTTACGACGCTTCAGTCGAGTCAATTTTCTCTTTTCTATTTCCTCTGTTTCTCCAACCGCCAGCACGGTCAACAGGGGTCGGCCATGGGAGAAGGAACCCATTGCCCGACCGTTGGTTGAACCACCACAATTTCCTGTACTCATTGTATACCGACTCGATCAACCTGCTATTCGTACAAAACTCGCCCGTCCCAGGACGTCATCCCACGATCGCACACAGTGCATTCTTTTCGCTTTTTACCGTAACTAGTTGCTAAACTAACCTTCGCCAATGGTCGATTGCCAGCAGTTTGTCGTTGCCTTTCCATTCAAACTTTCATCATTCGCTCACTTACCGAAGGTGCAAACTCCAGTCCCCGTCCAATCCGGACGGATTCGGCTTCCACTCTACTCAACTCTGTCTGTGTCTGAGTCTCGGCGGGATTGAATTAAGATTTAACCCAAAGCCGGGACGCTGTTCCGTCATTTTTGTTTGCCAAAGAGATACAAACTTTGTGAACTTCCTTTCGCTCTTTTTTTGTTGAAAAAAGAAACAAACAAGTTGCATCAAACCAGAAGCTGTTCTTTCTTAACGCCATCATCATCCGTTATAACAGCAACATGTTGATCGTAACTGCAGCCCGTTCATGTGGCATATGCGGAAGTTGCCACCCAATGTGGTGCATGCAAAACTGTTACCCATGCCGTACCCGGTTCTCGTCAACCAGATTGGCAAGTTTGCTTAGTTCACAAAACAACAAAGCTTCGCGCTGATTCAGTGCGACCGCATCTCCACGAATCCGTGTGGAATTTTAAAAGTCTGCAGGTCAGCAGAAGCTGAACAAGTTGAAAATAACTGCTGCTGTGTATCGAACGATGAAATTACACGAATTTTTCTTTAAACGAATTCTTCTACTAATGAAAAGCAGAATTATTTACGAGGGACACCATGTTTGCAGTTCGAAGAAAAGGGGTTTACAGTACGAGTAAGAGCTTTTGTCCTGTTGCTGTGATATCGCACCCGAGACCCTTTTGAATATTTACCTTTAGCTGAAAAGCACTTTAATTGAAGGGATACCATCATTTGGTGATCCTTTCCTTCGAAGAATGGCACAGAGGAAAGGAGAAGCTGCTTATCTGAAGCTGTATTTGAAGGGAAATCGAAACCTTATCTCGTCGCCTAAGACCGTACCGAGGGTACGGTTCTATCGTCCATGTAATGGCTTTATTATTTCAACATAGGGTTCTATACAATGTGTTACAACAAATTATCTACCGTTATCTATACAAGATTTGGCTGGGTAATCGTTTACATGGGGTAAACGTCTTCGATATTCCTATTAATTAAACACTAATTTGTTTTATCCAGTTTATTCCATCCTCTTACTTTCTTGATTTGTGTTCCAATTATTGCTCTAATATGTATTGTAGATGTTTTACTTTGACACTTTTGTTTCAGTGTATTTGTTTAATGAAACGTTGCCGTATTCTTTTAACTAAAATGTTGTTATTTCTGTACCTTTCCCATTCCTCATTCACCTCACGCTGGGTGATGATGATCTACGGTATTCGTTGCCGTTTTCAATCCTGCAGTGCCTGGAGATCCTCAAGACGTCAAAGCAAGTCCGGTCAACTCGACCACTATCTACGTGACGTGGAAGCCTCCGAAAGAGAAAAACCGAAACGGCATCATCCGTGGCTATCACATACATGTGCAAGAAATGAAAGATGAAGTAAGCATGTGTCCGAATTTGTTTATATTTTTATAATTTAAACCGTTGATTGTCTAACATAACGAATCCAACATTTATCTACGCGCCTGTAGGGTAAGGGACTCTTGAACGAACCTATGAAGTTTGACGTCGTGGATGGATTGGAATATAATGTGACGGGGCTGCAACCGGACACCAAATATTCGGTACAAGTGGCCGCTCTCACGCGCAAAGGAGATGGTGATCGCAGTGCCCCTATATCGGTGAAAACGCCCGGTGGCGTCCCAATAAGACCGACTGTTACTTTGAAGATACTCGAACGCGATCCGACCGTTTCGATCGAACTAGAGTGGGAACGTCCACGACAAACTTACGGTGAATTGCGAGGCTATCGCGTTCGTTGGGGCGTTCGCGAGCAGGCCCTCAACGAAGAGATTCTGCAGGGAACGCAACTGAATGTGAAACGCATCAACGATCTGGAGCGAGGAGTGGAGTACGAGTTTCGTGTTGCTGGCATGAATCACATCGGTATCGGTCAGGAAGCGGTGAAACATCTGCAAACTCCGGAAGGTTCCCCGACTGGTCCACCAGTAAACATAGCCGTCCGATTCCAGACGCCAGATGTGGTGTGCATTACATGGGATCCTCCGACCAGAGAGCATCGTAACGGACAAATCACGCGATACGATGTTCAGTTTCACAAAAAAATTGACCACGGTCTCGGTACGGAACGAAACACTACCGTTCGCAAGGCAGTGTTCACGAATCTGGACGAAAGCACCGAATATATAGTGCGGGTGCGAGCGTACACCAAGCAAGGGGCCGGACCATTCAGCGAAAAGCTAGTCATTGCCACCGAACGTGACATGGGCCGTGCTCCGTTTTCGGTGCAAGCCGTTGCTACATCGGAGCAGACGGTGGAAGTTTGGTGGGAACCCGTTCCGTCGAGAGGAAAACTGGCGGGATATAAAATTTTCTACACCATGACCGCCGTGGAAGATTTAGACGAATGGCAAACAAAGGTGGTCGGTGTTACCGAATCAGCTGATCTAATCAATTTGGAAAAGTTTGCCCAGTACGCGGTTGCTATTGCTGCGATGTACAAAAACGGGCTCGGCAAGCTGAGCGAGAAAGCGACTGTGAAGGTAAAGCCGGAAGATGTTCCACTGAATCTACGTGCGCACGACGTCAGCACTCACTCGATGACGCTGAGCTGGGCTCCACCAATCCGACTGAATCCCATCAATTACAAGATTTCGTTCGATGCTGTAAAAGAGTTTGTCGATTCGCAAGGCATTCCTCAGAAGCAAATCCTGCCAAGAAAGGAAATAGTGCTGAAAAGTCACGTAAAGTCTCACACTATTAGCGAGCTGTCACCCTTCACAACATATTTTGTGAACGTCAGTGCCATTCCAAACGACTACACCTACAAACCGCCTGCAAAGATAACTGTGACGACTCAAATGGCGGCTCCGCAGCCGATGGTACAGCCGGATTTTTACGGTGTGGTCAATGGGGAAGAGATTCAGGTTATATTACCACAAGCTTCAGAGGAGTATGGTCCTATTTCACATTACTACCTGATTGTGGTACCGGAGGATAAGGCCAACCTGCACAAAATACCGGATCAGTTTCTTACCGAAGAGCTGCTTCCATCCCGCCCTAAGCTAGATCGGCTAAACGCGCCCTACATTGCGGCTATGTTTTTACAGCGGAACATACCGTACACGTTCCATCTGGGTTCGGGTGAAACGAACCATAATTTCACAAACAAAAAGCTCGAACGAGGAAAGCGGTACCGAATTTTCGTGCGTGCCGTTGTCGATACACCTCAGAAGCATCTGTACACGTCGAGTCCTTTTTCGGAATTCCTCGCACTGGACATGAAAGAAGCACCGACGGGTGAACCCCCGCATCGACCCAATCCTAACGTTCCGCAAGATCCTGAAATTTTAATTCGAGGTAAAAATGAGGAACCCGGCATGCTGTGGGTCGTTGGACCGATTATTGCCGCGCTTGCCCTTTGCGTGTGCTTCCTCGTGGTATACTTTGTGCGTCGTCGACGACAGCCCTGCAAGGCACCAGATCAAGCGGCCGTTACACGGCCACTGATGGCGGCCGATTTGGGTGCGGGACCTGCACCAACCGACCCTGTGGACATGCGTCGGATAAACTTCCAAACTCCTGGCATGATTAGTCACCCACCGATACCCATCTCTGAACTAACCAATCATGTCGAGCGGCTGAAGGCTAACGACAATTTGAAATTCTCACAGGAATATGAAAGCATTGAACCGGGTCAACAGTTTACCTGGGATCACTCGAACATGGAAGTTAACAAACCGAAAAACCGTTACGCCAACGTCACCTCGTACGATCATTCGCGCGTGATCTTGCCTCCGATCGAAGGAGTGCCAGGATCGGACTACATCAATGCGAACTATTGTGACGGGTATCGAAAGCATAACGCGTACGTTGCCACCCAAGGACCTTTGCAAGAAACGTTCGGCGATTTTTGGCGCATGTGCTGGGAGTTGAAATCTTCTACGATCGTCATGATGACACGACTGGAGGAACGATCGCGCATCAAATGCGATATGTACTGGCCGGCTAGGGGTACCGAGGTGTACGGTGCCATGACGGTGACAATCACGGAAACTCAGGAACTGGCAACGTACTCCATCCGAACGTTCCAGATCTGCCGGAACGGCAGCAACGAACGGCGCGAGATCAAGCAGCTACAGTTTACGGCCTGGCCGGATCACGGCGTACCTGACCATCCGGCACCATTTTTACAGTTCTTGCGCCGCACTAAGTCGCTAACACCTTCCGAATCGGGACCCATTATTGTGCACTGTTCCGCTGGTGTCGGTCGCACCGGTTGCTACATCGTGATCGATTCCATGCTCGAGCGCATGAAGTACGAGAAAACGATCGACATCTATGGGCACGTGACGTGTCTTAGAGCGCAGCGCAACTACATGGTACAGACGGAGGATCAGTACATTTTCATCCACGATGCGTTGCTGGAGGCCGTCATCTGTGGCAATACAGAAGTTCCGGCTCGTAGCTTGCACAATCACATTCAGAAGCTGATGCAAACGGAAATAGGCGAGAACATTACCGGAATGGAGATGGAATTCAAGAAGCTGTCTAACGTTAAAGCTGATTCGACGCGGTTTGTCACGGCCAATCTTCCTTGCAATAAGCACAAAAACCGTCTAGTTCACATTCTACCGTATGAATCATCACGCGTATGTTTGACACCGATTCGTGGAGTAGAAGGAAGCGACTACATCAATGCCAGTTTGGTCGATGGGTAAGTCTGCTACTGCCAATGTTCTCTTTTTCTGAATAGGCATACACATTTCAATGATATAATTTTGTCTGTTTATTACGCTTTGCACAGCTATCGATATCGTAACGCTTACATTGCCGCCCAAGGACCTCTTCAAGAGACGGCCGAAGACTTCTGGCGAATGCTCTGGGAACACAACTCAACCATTGTGGTCATGCTAACAAAATTGAAAGAAATGGGACGAGTAAGTTAGAGAATCCTATCAATAATTAGTCTCCTTCTTCTACAAACTTTTGGCAGTTACAAGATCAAAAAGCCTTAACAATATTTAATGATACTTTTGCTTTGTTTCTTGCAACAGGAAAAATGCTTCCAATACTGGCCTCACGAGCGTTCGGTGCGCTACCAGTGCTACGTAGTAGATCCGATCGCCGAATATAACATGCCGCAGTACAAACTGAGAGAATTCAAGGTCACGGATGCTCGCGACGGTTCCTCACGCACGGTACGTCAGTTCCAGTTCATAGACTGGCCGGAGCAGGGTGTGCCAAAGTCGGGCGAAGGCTTTATCGACTTCATCGGCCAGGTGCACAAAACAAAGGAACAGTTCGGTCAGGACGGACCGATTACGGTGCATTGCAGTGCGGGCGTCGGTCGCACCGGCGTCTTTATCACACTCAGCATCGTGCTCGAGCGGATGCAGTACGAAGGTGTGCTGGACGTATTCCAAACGGTGCGAATACTGCGTTCCCAGCGGCCAGCCATGGTTCAGACGGAGGTAAGTTAACTGGAAAATCATTTGAAGTTATCTAATGTCCCATCGTTTGCCTATTCGCCCAACCCGTTTGCTTTGTGTGCGCTATTCAATAAGGCAATGACAACTGTTACTTTCACATCCGTCCTTCTCCCACAGGATCAATATCAGTTTTGCTATCGTGCAGCGCTGGAGTACCTCGGTTCGTTTGATCATTATGCGACCTAAAGTCCTAAAAAGCCATCTTCTTATCACTGCATCTGGCACCGTCCGCAAATCCGGTGCCGATCGCACGCCGGACACCCCGATAACGAGCGAGGTTGGTGTTTTATTGTTCCATCGCCATATTTTATCATACATTGACGCGTAACTAGCAATCAACCAACGACGGTTTACGAACAATAGGGTGGCAGTACAAGCATCAACATCCTTTTATCTAGCCGTTTATTGATTTTAGTAAGCCCCCAAATGCCATTTTTCAATCAATAATGACCCAGCATAAGCGCATGGAATGTGTATAACCTTTCGGAGAAATTGTAACTCGATAAGATTTAGAAAGATTTTCAAAATTTGATTATACTCAACTACACTAGGCAAATCAATAGTAAACACGTTCAAGGATACATCGAGTTCCTGATAAGCAGCAGGATAGCAATCCTAGGCAAATTTCCAACCAATAAATTATTATCTAAGCAATTGTTCCAAATGGACTCACAGCAGCATAATGCGTCGATTGATCGAGACGCGATCGGAGCGAGACGAAACATCACATCCGCTAGTGAGCAATTAAAATAGAAAATTTTTCAACAGCAAAATTCCACACTAAAATTAACCTATATAAAGCTAACTTTTAACTAGCGAACCGAAGCACCTTTTCGGTAGAAGTACTACACAGACCCACACTAACATCACAATCATGACTGCCATTTAGTGTATGCAGAGAAGGGGTGAAGTAAGTTTTAGAACACAACTAGCAAACCAAACTTCATCAATCCGTACGGGTTTCATGCTGCTTTCATGTTCCTTTTGCCAGCTCCTGCTGGTGCGAACAGTTTGACAGACCGACACATTTCCCTTTCATATCCAGCATACCCCGACAAGCTGCGAGGTACTAAAACATGTCACCGACTTATTACTATTATTGTGTACTGTTGCAGTGTACATAACATTGCACTACAGCCGTGTTACCAAAATCATGTTTATTATTGGAGGCTCATTTCTTCGTCACTAAACAACTACTACCACAGACGTAAACGAATTGGATGATGTTTAGTATGGTGGTATGCATTTTTGTAACGCATATAGGCTTTACTGAGACACGGCTAAAATAAAGGATGCTATTAGTGTAAGCTTGCTACATTGCTAGCGATCAAAATGAAACATCAAACGGTCAGACTGATATTATTAGCGTATCACTAGAGGGCATGGACGTATCATAGTCGAACACACACACACACACAGACAGGTGGTGAGAAACGGTGGAATGCAGTGACTCGGAGAACTATTCTATAACATAACATTCTAAAATCCAAACAGACACACATATATTAAAAAACGAAGAAAGTGCGTGAAGGCTGACTTTCCCTGAAAAAGACAGACAGCTGTTACTCATCGCCGAACTATGTTGGCTAAACAAGCTTAGGCTAAAAAACGAAAATGAATAGAGCAAGAAATAAGGGTGGAAAAGGAGAAAACATAATCGAATACAAGAAGAAGGACTTTATCCATATACTGTCATCAAAACGCTCATCTCTGGATGGCAGAGTGTTGATATATAATGAATGTTAATTCCAGAAGACTTGGCTAATTGATTTGACTTTTAAAACATACACGCATACTCATTAGATAACACCGTAGATTGAAGCAACAAAATTAAGTGTTTAAAGAAACCGCGAAACGATCTAGTACATATGTAGCGACAGTGACAGCAGGTGATATAGTGCAACCGCGAGTGCAAGATCAATTTTTCGAATGAAAGATGCATGAATGGATGGACACCATGAAGCAATTCACATTATCAGCTAGTGTGTACGTAGACGACCGAATGATGAGTGAACGATTGGGCGTGAACGGTATTTGCAAAAGGTATGTATGCAAAGTACCACTAACCTGCTAGACGTGTAGCGTAGAGGAAGGCATCGCGCAAAAGGTAAAAATATCAACTACAGTAAAACGTAAAATCAGCGAGATCGTAAAAAAACAAGACATAAAATCAACCACGGCAACCACTAGCTACCCTGGTTGAGTCCTATCATAACAGATACCTATAGGAAAGTTACTTTAACTAAGCAAACTAGCCATCGTAGTCAGGTACGTCGTACTGCGGCAGCTTCCGAGCAGCTTTGCATAATGGATTTGCCGATCGTTCGATACGAACAGCCGCGTGTACAATTGCACTCTTCTACTTACATTTATGTCGTATAGTTTACGACGTTTGGTACGATCACGGGCTGGGCCGTTCAAACAGTGCACAGATACTCAGTATGTACTTGACATAGTGCGACGTTCATTTTCTTATGTGTAGTTTTGTTTTTTGTTTCAACGCACGGCTAGGTTGTGTTGATTTGGACGTAGTATTTTGATGTGATATGTGCGTACTTTAGCGGTGTTGTTGCGTATAATGGCACAATTTTGCGTAGAAATAATATCCATATACATTTAGCCGGCATCACGAGCGCAACGCGGGAAAAGGGGACAAAAAAACACATGCACGCATGCATGGTCCATTAGAACCACTGCACCTTGAATATGGGCGTTTATTTTACATACTTACAAGTATATACATATACATTTAGCAGCTTATTATACGAGCATTAGTTTGTATTTACCATATCATATCGGAATGATTAGCGACTGAAAACAGAACATTGATTGTCTCCTCGTTCATCCCATCTTTCGCCGCGTCTTACACGTTCGAATTTCCATTTAACCCGAATGTAGAGAACCTTGGTCTGAAATTGTAACTATTTTCCCTTCCAATCACCGTGCACTAACGCGTTCTTATTACTCCTACGGGTGACATTTTGTGCCCCTTTTCTTTTCCTTTTCCTTTATCTTGCCAACAAGCGATCACAACGATCTAGTTTAACGAGCAAGGTTCTTGTTTTATTGTTTTTAAGAAGCAAAATAACATAGCGTCCTCATAAGGCATTTGTACTAAGTTGTGCGATTAATTAAGTGAACATACTTTTATTCTACTCAATCGTAATTATTCACTACCTGTTCTGAGTAATTGAGATATTGTAAATTGTAAGTCAAAATTGCTATAAGTCCCCGTACACATACACACAGAACATACACACATAATTAAGATGTGATCGGCATTTGTAAACTTTAATTTGTCCAATTCCTCTTGCCAACGTAAACCAAAATGATTCCTCAACATACAACGGTTCTCGAATATATTTTTCACCAAATGAAACTTTCCATTACTTTATTACACCACAACCAGTGCTACTTAACTATATGAGTTAAATAACTACGCAGCTTTCGAAACAAAATGGAACCAAATGCACAACCGCCAAGTATGAGCAATCAATAGCAAACGAAGTGGATAGTATTTAACCAACAAGCTTGAATTCCACACACCGTCAGTATGATTTTTATGTTTCCGTACATACCAGCATTCCATTTACAACTATCGTGCGAGGCTAGACAGAAGGGCTTTGTGAGCTAGTGTTTTCTTTTTTGTTATTACCTCCATTTTGTTCCAATGCAAAGCCTTGAGAGAAAAAGAAAATCATCTTGTAAGTGAGTTTGTTTCTAACCAGTGGAAACCAGCAACCAAGTGAACTAGACTGCAACACTTAACAATAGCAAAAGCACACAACCATATTTCAACCAATAGCGAAAGAGAGAGAGCGCGAGAGAGTGTAGAATTTTGTACAAAGGATAGGAAGAAATTTTGCAAATGGAACAAAACTTTAAGCAACAAAATAGACAAAACAGGCAAAAGGTCTCTTTACTAATTGTTACGTATGTTACGTTGGTATCAATCTCATCAACACACCGAATTTTCCGAATGCACGGACAGCAAAAAAGAGCAGTGGCAGCTTGGTGCGAATGTAATAATGTACAGTTTTTCATAAGCGATCCCGTGCTCCAACAGAACCAAACAATATCATCGTTCATTTTGTTTTTTTCTACCATCATACACACACACACATAACGTCATACAACAACAAAAAACCACCGCATCGAAATGATAGTTTATCAGCCACATTCACCACAACGCAATCATTTTTCCGCCGAATTGTTTCCATACTATTGGCGTGTTTCATACTTTTCACTCTTACTAAACGTTTAAACACGTGTTTGGTTTAATCGTTGTGTAGTTTGCGTTACAATTGTAATCAAGCATTCCGACTAACGGAATTCATTGTAAGCAAAAGTGGTCTAGTGTTGAACAAACAAACGAGATATTGAACCATTCTAACGGTAGGCAGGTGAATTGGCTTACGCCCTCGTTGAAACAGTTTCAACGCTTCGCCGGTCGTCGCCCGAATGGGGAAAAACACAGGATTGCACACATTGAACGGGCAGGTTATGTTTAGATTAACTATTGATAACTCGCAGGGAAACGGCTTCGCAAGGATATGGAACTGGGGGGGGGGGGGGGGGGTTCATTATGTATTAAGGCAGGCGTACGGAAATCTGTTGGTAAATGGAACACAACAAAACACTAATGCAATGTATCGTGCAAATCGCATATAACATGTTAGACAGATTGTGGACAAAACGGGCAAAGTGAAAGTGGGGGCGTTAGGAACGTAACGTTAGACAGAAACAAGGAGAAGCAGAAGCAAAGGAAGAAAACAAAAGCTATATGAAATAAACTAAAAAGATAGATAATGTCCGAAATTATATAGGTTATGTAATAAAATTATGAAAAAAAGAAGGAAACCTAACCCATCTTTAGAAAATTTCATGATGACTTAAAAGTTCCTCAAACATTTATAATCTCTGTAGCTCCTATACTCCTGTTGAGTTTCCTATTGAGTGTAATTAACGTTATTTCTTTATCCAGGATATCCAGGGGAATAGTGATGGGAACTAACACGGATTGACTACGAGAATCTGACTCTTTGAAGAGATATCCTATGTTATTACAATCAATGATCGGATTTCGCGTTTTTGAAAGCTTGTGCAGTTTATTTGATATTAACTGGAAAACGCTGCATTAAGCTCATGAGTCAGTCTACTCAGGAAAGTGTATTTTATTTCATGATCAAACATCTTAGAACGTTTACTTAATTTGGGAGGGTAAGTAATTTTTTTTCCGAAAACAATTACAGATATTACAAATGACTTTAAACGATCGTCCGGATACCGCCAAAGAATTCACTTCAGCATGTATAATTCTTTGACGAAGGACTGACTAACCTCTTCCGTATGAACACAACACAAACCTTCACACCAAGACCTTTGACGGTTGTATTGCTACAAAAAAGAAGATCTATAACTCAACTATACATCCCACCGAGCGACAAATTGCAATTAGACTGTGCATCCCATGTGTCATCTATTTGAAGGACTATTCGGGCTTTACGTATAGGCAGCGGTAGTATCTGAGAATTATTTTGAGAAGGTGGTTGTTCAATCGTACAGGGACCTGTTGCTGCAATGAATACACATTACAGCTTAGCCGTGCCCAGACTTCTGGATGTATAAAAAATGGATTTGTTGCCCAGGCTAATTATTTAAAGGTAACGGTGTCGGGTTTGTACATGATAGACGAAAAGTTAAAGACATTTCAAATTCCATAACCAATCATCAATCTGTTCTTCTTGCACCACTACAACCGCGAAAGAATTTGTACTACTGTTCAGAAATAACACAGTAAGAAATAACACTTTAACTTTTTTTATTCTAAAGCTAGATAACGCGAGCCAAAAAATTAGCCTTGCTTTCTCTGGTTGTTATCTCTTACTGTCCGCTCTCACCGCTCGTGACCCTATTGACAACAAGTGTCGGATACAGCGGCACCACGTGCGTACCGCTGTACTTCAACAACTACCATTTCTGCCTTTGGTGACTTATTAATTCTCTTTAGTCAAACAGAGCGGACTATTCCTGAAATGGAGTTGGATCTAACATGTTGGAACAATCAATACCACCAGACCTCTTCAATCATAACTCTCTTGGTATAGAATCTGGACTAAATTTTTCACCCAGACCGTATTCCCTACACATAGGACTAATTATTCTACAATTGATATTTCAAATGTTACGTTTACCGCCTAACCTTGGATTGCATGATGACGTTTTGACTATTCAAAAACGTTAATATATATTTTAAGTATAGTTTTACATTCAGATGCGAGTTGTTCTTCTGATACTTTTTTATGAATGAGTTATTTAATTCTCTAGATAGTGATTAGCATTATAATTTCAAGCAAAGTACATTCTGTCACAAAAACAACGAGTATTGGTTAATAAAATTTAAAGTATACGTTTTTTTTTTATGCATGAAGAACGGCCAAACCGAATTGCTATCAAAGTATTTGTTCAATCAGCGAAATGTATGTTGTCACCCTAACAAAACCCTATTAGAATCAATACACACATACATATACACTTATCCCAGTCATGGAAACATTGTTTGCAGGCGTTTGAAGGGATCGCCTTCAGTTCCTTCAACAAATTCTCCTTGATCACTTCAATTGATTCAAAGCGGCGTCTGCGGGGTGGTTATTTCATTTTTAGGCACATAATGAAGTCACGGGGGACTAAGTCCGGTGGATAAAGTGGTTTCTCGTTAATATTTTTTGCAAAGTTTTTCCAACGAAGCGTTAACAATATCATGCAAGATCCATGAGTTATCTTTCCACAAAACATGCCGTTTCTTACGAACTTCCTTTCTCAAACATTGCATTACCTGTGGAGAGTACTCCATATTCACTTCATAGCACCATTTGGAACAAGCCTCCGAGTACACAATTCCATAACAATCGAATAAAAATGATGCCAGAGAGGGCAACAATTCTTCGACAACGTCTCGACTCTCCGGGAATGGTTTAAACCGCTCGTAAGCTCGAGATTTTCACAAAACTTTCTCGCCATAAGCTTTTCGTAGCATTTTCAATCATTCTTCACTCGAATTTCCGGCCGAAACACAAAATTTTGGAAAATTCGATCGGAAAATTAAATACACGTGTGATTCGCTTTTTTAAATGGACAATTCTCGTTACTTTTGTGACAGAATGTATCTCTCGGTAACATCAACATGTCCTCCTATATGTGGTTACTGGATAATTCGCGTAGGTCGATTTTTCCGCCTTTCAATACATTTTAATTAGGACCAATTTTAAATTCAATTGATGTTTTAAGTCACTGGAATAATTAATACATGGGAGTCATAAAGAATATTTTCCTAATTAAAGAGATTTTAAAATTGCTGGAAAATGTCAGTTTACCAGTTCCCCCAAGCAATCAATGGAATAAAATGGTCCGCGGTTCTAGAAATTGTACGCAAGATTGGCTATCCTCTATTTGGTAAATACCATTTAAGGAAGCCAAAACGACCTAGACCAGACTAAGACCTGTTGAGAAATAAATGTCAAGAGAAAACTATAATAAGGATACGAGTCTCATTTATTACACCAATTTAACTAACCTAGGGATTATCAAAACTTAATTCTACTGACCTAGTTATGTACGAAACAGTGGTGAGAAATATCATATAAATCCAACACCCTTGTATCATCAGCGGACTGGGAACCATTCCACCAATAAACGAGCTAACCAGCTGGTAATCAAATTAGAAACCGGTCACATGCCTTTGATACACTTCCAAATCATGCAATCCTTTGATACAGTGGTTACCTGAATGCACCCGCATTCGTAATCCAATTGAACCAATCGCCTATGGCCGATTCCGTGCGCTTCAATATGTCCCATTGGGTATAAAAACAATCCGCGCACCGGAAGAAGCTGAACATTTGTGAAGCGTTTCTCTCCGGAACCGGTCCAAATTGTTCCCCGCCCGCATAGTGAACTTGAGTTTGTGCCAGTAGCGAATCCATTGGGTCAGTGTGCCAGAGTGCCGAAGTGCAAAGAGGGAAACGTTTCTTATTGTTCTACAGTTAGTGTCCGATTATTACCAACCGTTCCACTACTGCGTCGCGATCTACACCGCATTGGAACACCATGTTTCTGGTAAACGAAACCCTATCGGAGGGCGCCGCCATGTTGTTGCCAATGGCGCGCACCGCTGGCGAAATGCCAAAGCTGTTGGGATGGAATCTACCACCGGAGGAGCAATATCTAGTGCACGATCACTGGAAAGGGTTCCCAGCACCGCCCTACTACATGCATCTGATGCTGGCCATGATCTACTTCGTACTGATGAACACTTCCATCATTGGTAATGGTATCGTGTTGTGGATCTTCGGCACGTGAGTAATAGCAGCGGTGTGAATCCCCTTTCAAGAACCCCCCATAAAACATTTGCCTCTCTTCCCACCCGATCGACAGCTCGAAATCCCTTCGCAACGGCTCGAACATGTTCATCATCAATCTGGCCATCTTCGATCTGCTGATGATGTGCGAAATGCCAATGTTTCTGGTGAACTCGTTCTCGGAGCGATTGGTTGGGTACGGGCTGGGCTGCTCGATATATGCCGCCCTCGGCAGTATGTCCGGTATAGGCGGTGCCATTTCAAATGCCGTGATCGCATTCGATCGCTATCGTACGATCTCCAATCCGCTGGATGGACGACTCAGCCGCGTACAGGCAGCGTTGCTGATCTGTCTCACCTGGCTGTGGACGATGCCCTTCACACTGTTGCCACTGTTCGAGATCTGGGGTCGGTACATCCCGGAAGGCTATCTGACGACCTGCTCGTTCGACTATCTCACCGACGATCAGGACACACGCGTGTTCGTTGGCTGCATCTTTACCTGGGCGTACGCGATACCGATGGTGTTCATTTGCTACTTCTACGCCCGGCTCTTTGGTCACGTACGTCAGCACGAACTGATGCTGAAGAACCAGGCGCGCAAAATGAACGTCGAATCGCTCACGGCCAACCGCAACGAGAAGGCACAGGCGGTTGAGATGCGCATTGCCAAAGCCGCCTTTACCATCTTCTTCCTGTTCGTGTGTTCGTGGACACCGTACGCGATTGTAACGATGATCGGTGCATTCGGGGACAGGTAAGGCATCGGCCGTTGTGCACTTACAGAAACAGATAAGATTGACCAGTTAATAATGCTGCTTGCAGAACGTTGCTGACACCGTTCGTCACGATGTTGCCGGCGGTTTGCTGTAAGATCGTCTCCTGTCTCGATCCGTGGGTGTATGCGATCAGCCACCCGAAATACCGCCAGGAGCTGGAGCGCCGACTGCCCTGGATGGGCATCAAGGAGGCGGAAGACAATGTTAGCACGACCGAAAGCAAAGCAACAGTCGTCGTTGACCAGGCCACAGGTAACGGTGGAGACAACGCCACAAACTAAATCCTTTCGCCCGGCGGAAATACGACCAAAATGGACTTTTCGATGATCAACCGCTCGTTTAAAGGATTTGCGCATAATGGCATATGTTAGAGATGTAAGTTCCCAGTTCCTTTTACCTTCTGCTACCAGAGCACGTTTTAAGCAAGGCAAACTGAAAAAATTGTCACTCTTGTGGAGTTCATGCCATACGCTGGATGACGCTTGAAAGATGACGACAAAAATAATAAATTGCATTAAATATACAAAGGAATCGTTGTTTTTCATCAAACATTATGAGTTTCAGGTGGTAATATTACATTATATGTTTAACATAACATGAACAAATGGTGAGCAATATCCCCATGACCTGCAGTTCCATATACAACCGGGAAAATACTCGTAGGAACACAAAGTCCACAACATCACAAATCTTCCAGTTATCTTAACATTCCGTTTTTTTTTTGTATTTTATTTATTTAATATTTTTATTTTATCATTGAAGCATGGTCTTACATTTTCTTACACTTAACAATTAATTGGGCGCGCTACACGTATACAATTAAGGAACACGGGACGCGACAAGTCCGGTTCAAAATGATCACAAACAGCGTTGAATTCACGGCACATAACAAGAAACGGATCTGACGCACCAAAACACGTACGACATTCCGCTATGTCTAGGAGAGATCTAGCACGGAGCGATCTGGCCAGGGAGCGATCTGGACGAAAAGTCTTTGCGCGTTACAATTTCGCTGCTTCAGCGACTGCAGGCCAAGTAACGCACAGCGTCCGTTGTAGTCCAGCTGGACCCTTCAGAAACGCAGCTCAAACCGCGAAAACTTGCACTGGATGGACTCCAGTCGCGCCAACAAACGTGCCGATGTACCAGCCACCACACCAGGGATGCGAATTCCACCACAGTCCGAACTAAGGAGCAGTACAACTTTTTTACAGCAACCGGGTCAGTAATATCGCGGGCAAGTTTTGTTACAACGCTAATTAGTTGATTGTCCTTGGTGACGATGTGCTCTAGCTGTTCATGGAAGCTCAACTTATCGTCAAGGAGCACTCCTAGGTCTCTGACACAGCTTTTGCGTTCAAGAGCAGTGCCGTTAATGGTATACGCATAAACCAGGGGCTCGCGTTTTCTGGCGAACGAAACTACAACGCACTTCTCAGCACATATCTCCAAGCCGTTCGTGCAGCACCAGGACTGAAACGCATTCAGGGCATTCTGCAGACGCTGCTGATCTTCCTGAGTGCGTATCGGAAGATATACCTTCGCATCATCCACATGAAGTCAGTCCTGTTAACAGTCTCTAATGTTTATG
>KB663688.1:493626-504463 GCA_000349025.1 Anopheles minimus
CCAGTTCCTCCAGTGTCTCACAGAATAATCTCCACTTGCTCTCCATAATCGCCGACTTCAGTGCAACCCGTAGCTGCTGATGATGATCCAATGAGATAAGTGCCCCATCCCCGCCTGTCTCTGCCTCTTATAAGTATAAGGAGTTATAAGTCGGCACAGAGATTTAAATCCCAAAGAGTTGAAAAAACTCTTCTGCGTTTTAAATCCCAAAGAGTTGTTGGTCGCCATAAAGATTTAAATCGCAAAAAAGTGGTTTCAACTCTTTGGGATTCAAATCTCAAAAGAGTTGTTTCAAATCGTTGGGATTTAAATCCCAAACGAGTTTTTTAGCCACATTATGATGTGTATATTCAATTCATTCTTTCGATAGATTTAAATCTTTTATTCTCTCTTACTCTTTTCGCACAACACTAATTTAAAGACCCCCTTTAATCGTTGGTCGTTTGTAATGACTAGTTTAGAATTTCATTAAATTTTGAAACAGTGTAAACTTCAGTAAAGTTTCGAATCGATTTTCACTTGTCAATTTTAAAATATTACACACAGATCAATCTTCTTATCTGAAACATTAATTAAATGAGCCTTTGCCGCATTTTTTTCTTTTTTTGTTCCCATCACTTTCCTAGGTACGCGTGGCGCACTTAAAAGTGACTGTCATTTTTCTCCTTATTTCAATTAACTATATAATGCCGTAATAAACGTGCCTTACCGGCAGCTCTGCATCAACCGAACCGATTCATCTTCAAAAAGGCAAACCATCAATGCGCCCGCGTACTACAAAGAGAAAGCTTCCGACGATTGACTAGCCCGGCCCGGTTTGTACATGTTAACATTCCTCATACACAGCCTCCGGCAGGCAATTGAAACGTTGAGTGCGTATTAATTAGTGTCGATTCAAAGCCCTGCTCAACACCAGCCCCACTTCCCCAGGCAACGTACCACCTTGATCCGATCCCCCCCCCCGTCTCCTCCTCCCCCCCTTCCTCCCACTTTCGTCTTCCCCCCAGTAGTGAGTGAGTGTTGGATCAGCAAATGAACAAAACGCTAATGAAGGCTGGTGAAGGCAAGATCTCTTGCTACCAGCAGATTGTAGCCACATTTTAAGCTCAAGTTTCTTTAGGCGTATCGCGAAAGAAAGTGGCGCAACTGCTCGATTGTTAGATTGGGATCTATTTATTTAGATTGATTAAAACTCGTTATTTATTCATTCATTAGCTATTTACTGAGCGCCCGTTAAACCGTTCCACCGTAAGGGTACTTGCATTTTCTTTCCATTTCCAACGCTGTTTTGTCAAGTGACGGCTTTTTTTGTTGTACAATCCATAAAACGACAATTTTGACCAGACAGGCAACAATACTTTTGTGCCAAAGAAAAACCTCTGATGGGTATAAATCTTACTACGTGCTCTTAAAAAGGAATTTGATTTGTATTTAGCTGCCATTTTGTAGCATTTTCCATCGTTGAACCATTTAACTACTTTAATACTATAATATACTTTACACCTTTTTTTTGCTCATCAATTTCATATCAATTTGCGTCAATCACACTCCTGACCCGTGGTTTCCAATATCAATGCTAATTACCAGCAACTTTTTTATCTCTTTCAAGGAAATGTTTTAATGTGTGCACACTGTTTCACGTAAGCAACAAACGAAACAAAGGCCACTGTTTACTACACCACACCGAGTGCGACACCCGGAAATCAATTATCGACTCTGAATTATCCTTTAACGGTGTGTAATTGGTTAAAGCCTACATGTGTCACAATAATATTCGACGAAAAGATTTAATTCCCAGATACACAATCACAAACCATTCCGTTCGAATAGCAGAGACACTTAGCTCACCATCCTTCTAAGAATCGAGATTAATAGTACGCATTTTTCAACGGACGGATACACAAGCTATTAGTGGAATTTCCGGTGTCACTTTACGATCGGCACGGCTGCAGTGCGTCGTTTTGCGTAAAGCGTATTTCAAGCGAAAGCGAGACCTACCGCTTTATGTTGCCGTTTTATTGGCATGTTAAAATGAAGCTAAGGCTTCATGGAACAATAGCATTAGCCAAATGTGTTATTGTAGCTAGGTAGAGAGTGGTTTTCGCAATAAGTACAATTCAATTAAAAAACGAATGGATGGCTATATATCTACTCAGAGACCTTTTTTTGGGGGCATTTTTCAATTAATCTTAGTTAGCATTTAATGTTTGTTTGTTCCTTCCAGCGTTCTTCTATGTTCTAATCCCTAATAATGGTCAATTTGTGAATTAAATTCCTATATCTGACAGACATGTTCAGATTACTTCGAAAAATTAGAATAATGTTTCTTCTCTTTGCTAATACTGAAGCCAACATTTCTATGAAAAATCTCAACACAAAAGCTTGTGTTCCGTTACGATGACTTCCACGCAATTGCTGTGGCTCTGAATAAACAACGCAGAAAAGATCCCACCCAATATGTCGCAACAGCTTGGAGAACTAGAATTTTCTCTCAGGTAACATAATCTTTACTTAATTATGTATGGTCCGGTGGACCCAACCTTTTGTTCTATTCTTCAAAAGGTTCCGGTTTTCCAATCTTGATCATGATCGTTATCTTTTCATAATCATAACCCAGGCAGTTCTATCAAAAGATTTTCAAAATCATCAATGATTTCCAGCCTGTTTTGCTTCTTATCAAATAGAACAAACTTCATCTGGGATACAACTCACATTGGGTGGAAGTAATATTATGTTCAACTACCTCATATCGGTGAGCTGAGGTTTGCCCTGAAGTTGAGTGAGATGAGAAATGATACCGCTTTGTTCATTCCGTGAGGTGATGCCATGATTATTTTTGTCATGCCACCTCATTTGTGAGAAGCGTAATTGTAAGCCTTTTTGGGAAGAAGTTCAGTCGTGAGCTATCTCTTTCTAATCCTCTCTTTTAAAAGAGATTTTTTGTGAGCTGCGTCAATTTTCACACTATGTAATAAATTAAACATTTTTCCCTTCCCATGTATACCACTATATCGTGTTGATTCGTTCTATATATCATCATAGCTAATATTTATTTTAAGAGTTACCTATTCCATCAATTCTTTCATTTAATTTCTTAATCTATTAATTCGACGGACCTGTAGGACCTATACGGACCATCGAAAACATTACAGATATACATAATAAGAATGGCTTATGGCCATGTTTTAGAGACGGCATACTAATTACCGGAGTGCCGTGAAAGAGCACTAAACCGAGAAAAGATGTAGCTATTTGATGAGAGAAATGTGGTGGAAAAAAAATAATTCGCATTAATGATTTAATTAATCTGATATGACAATGGATCCAAAAATAATGTTCGCACAAGTGTTTTGTAACAAACTTTATCCATGTAAGGCAATGAATGGCGGTTCGTCTCGTTAGCTTTAAAAACTGCCTTTATAGATGCAATCACGCGCGTTGCTTACACGTACACGGTAATTAGTGACATTTGATGATGAAAAAATGCTGTTAGGTCTACCTCTCCAATTTTGCAATTTAATTACAGATGTTTTTTTAAAACATTCGTCTGTTTTACCGTTCTGACTCGTAAACAACAATGTTCTTCTATTTTAGTGATATTAAAACACAACATATTTAGTGATAAAGATGTTGACAATTTTGAACATCGAATGTTACAAATTACCCTAAAGTTGAGCCCGATGACTTTGAAATGCCTTTTTATATACTAGGGCTTAAAAAAAAGTTCATAGATTTTACAACTTCTACGAATTTGAAAATCATGTTAATACTTTAAGGAAGTGGAGAAGAAAGCGATAGAAGGTGAGATTACACACCAATCAGGTGAAAATAACGTCCAAATCCCTTTACAATGTACAATGTAATGCTACGAATGTACTTCTGAGTGTAAACTATTTATTCCAAATAGGCGCATTTTTATTATATATTCGTTTTTCCAGAATTTACAGATTTTCAAATGCCAAAAGCCTTCCATATTGCATTATGAAACGTACTGCACAGAGCTACCAGCTGGGAACGTTTTTTTATGAGCTACCAGGCATCTTCTCGCTCAGCATGGAGCCTCCAATCGCTCACGCTCTACACTGGTAGCTCAGTTCACCCTCCGCATTGAACTACAAGGCGCCTCCACTATCAGGACAGAACCACCATCCGGAAACGGCACACCTATCAACTTACTGTTCTCACCTGTATTATAACATGTTTACATAATTTTATTGTGCCAATTGTATAATAGGATATATTATTCAACTTTAAGATATACAAAATTTATTTACAACTAATCTACAGAGGAAAATTTGTGCAGGATAAGGACAGTTTACTCTAAGAAAATTAGAATAAAAGCATTTACCCTGCTCTTCAATTTTAATTCAAAATTTTACATCAGCGGTCAACAAATTTACATTCAAATCGGTCATAGATGCGCCCAATGAGTCATTGAGTAGAAATCGTTTTCAAATCCTAATTCTCCATATTGAGCTAACACGGAGTTACCACGCAGCAATGCTCACCTCTGTGAGCGAGAGCGATTGGCTCAGCTCCTTCAAAAGCTGGCTGGAAGAGTTTTCCTTTGCTCAAATGCTAAATGCATAAATCAACTATGTAGTTAATGCTATAAATTGTTGATGTGGTTATACCTTTTATATTATTTGATTCTGTATTTAGATATTCAAGTATACAATGAACCATGGTGTCGATTTCAAAGCCGAATTTATTTTGACAATTTCGTTTGGCAAATTAGCTTTAAATTTCATTATGACTTTTTGACAAAGTTTTGTAAAAAAAAGCTAGAGCACTTCAAAGTGTCAAATATGTGCTTTCTTCAAAACGCCCAATTAAAATTCCAAAGTTTTATCCTCCACTTTACTATTCATTCAAACTACAAACTCAAATACCCTCCAGACAGAGGCAGCATGATCAAATTTCAAACTTTCCATTTGAGCAAAACCAGTTAACTGCTAAGCCACATCGATCCAGGAATATCGTTAACAATTGAAACGAAATGTATATCTTGCGAACTAGAAACATACCCTAGCAATGCGCCACTTTTTTTGTAGGCAAAATCATAAACCCCTCCTCCATTCCAGCTACCTTCACCTGCGGTGCCACCGATTTCCTTTATGGGAATTTTTAATTAAATCTATTCAAAAAGCTGCATCGAGCTGCGCAAAACACTCGAACGGGCCTCAACCGAAACAGCCAACAGGCCGTAGCATTGCGGTTTCCGTTTTGTTCGATTTGTTGTTCAATCACGAATTTCATATTTCATCGTCTTCGTTTCGCCGCATTCAAATAGGAGATGTTTGGCAAATTAAATTTCCTACCTAATGAAATCAAACTTACCCGCAGCGGGCGGAAATAGTGGCCCAACATCAAGCCGTTCAGGGCCAATCAAAAACCGGCCAATTTCCGCTACACGCAAATCGACCGGTAGCGGCCGGTGGCAAATCTTGCAAGAATAATCATAGCACCCGGTTCTCACGGACACCCGGGCCAGGCGGGATTTTATAGACAAACTTCATTGATTTCAACGACATGATCGTAAAACCGGGTAGGATCATCATCATCATCCTCGTCGTCGTCGTCGTCGTCGTCGTCGTCGTCGTTGTCGTCGTTCTCGTCATCATGCGCCATCTTTCCATCGTCATCATTTTCCGCTGGCCAAGTGGATTGTCGCAATCAATGGCCATTTTAATGTCCACTCGCTTCCAATTCCTTCCCATGCTGCACCCGGTTCATGTCCGGTACAATCATTGGAGGAAAATCATTTCTAAACCGGCAGCGTAATAATGGCACTCGACGGGGCTGACCATTTCTTTGCCGTTAAGAACTAGGTCCGTATACACGGTGCGTACGATACAACCGTTCGCCTCGGAGGCAATTATCCGTTAAACATTCAATTTGAAGCGCGCGCGCGCGCGGGTGCCAGCTGGCGATGGAATTAGATTGTCTTTTTAGTGGAAGTTTACCTTGGCCCTTTTTGTGTTTGGTTTTGAGTGCCACTTTTGCGACAAATGTTCCCATTGGACCATCGAATTGAAATTGCATCCATTACATTCCGATCCATTTACCGCACACTATCGCCATGGGTTGTAAAACTAATACACCGCATATGTTAGGTTGACTTTTGGATGCTTCAAACCAGAAGGATGAAATTGATTCAAACTGCAACTTTGAATGCAGCTATTGTGCATCCCAATTTGGTGTATTTTTCCTTTATTTTCCATTGTTATCTCAATGTTACATCAATAATACTATTGGTGTTAGTTATCTTAATTTGAAGACATACAAATTTTAACAGACACTCCACCTAATTTATTTTTCTTTTCCAATTTCCATAGTAAGAAAAAAAAACAATTATTCATCAGAAATTATACAACACGTTTCATAATTGTGTATTTGTTTTTGTAGTTTACTAGAAACCGGTAAGGTTAAAATAAACTTGGACATGCTGAATTTCGTTCGTTGCGGGAAAAATCGAATCGATCATTTTAAAATGACCGTATAACAGCTGGTATGATCATAGTAGGTCACAATACATCGACCAATGTTTTCTTCAATACAAGAATTATCTGTTTGTGTACGAAAATTTTTAATAAATAGTAGGCGTGTGTGAGGACATAAAACTGGCAGCATGCATACGCTTGCCAGCTTTATTGAGAGATTGGATTTGGCAGGAAATGATTCCTGCAATTACCTTCCGGAACTGGATCCTAAATTTGCAGAATCAGTTTTTTCAACTCTAATCGCATATGTCAATAGGTCTGTTCTTTCTTTACGCTCCCTTACGCTACTCAAAACCCCGGCGGCACAATTGCGTCCACGCGACTCGGTTCTTAAAATCAATTTTTAACTTTTAAATTGTTTTAGTTCAATTTAATAAGCATCTAATTTTATATCAATTTTCAACAAATAAATGTATGAAAACTATTTAATTACGTTCTTTAAACATCTAATGGCCTCAACAACTGGATTTATTGCTAAAATGGATTTATTGCTAAAATTATTGGCACACGACCAAAACACTTCATCGATATACGAATCCGCGATCAAAAACCTCACGAATATTTTTCCATACAAACGGGAACGATCGTTCCAGCGAACGTCAGTTCATTTTACCATGTAACCGTCGACGTATAACACATTTTCAAAACTGAGTATCTTTTGATGGAAAATGAATGAAAACGGACACAAATAAGCTCCGCTGAGTAAACGTAGCAATCGTTCCCGCAACGAATTCGGCATAGGACTGAAAAATAATAAAAATGTGTGTAACAGGAAAGTAATGAAAGAAGGACAAAGTGAGAGTGATGAGCACTTCTAATAATTAATGGATAAAAGTTATATGCAAACATCTTAATAGTCCAGTCGCCAAATCTGAACTAGTAAAATCACATTTAATTAGTAATACGGACATGTCATACACAATCTGCTCAGTTTGATAACAAGATAAAAGTTTTCGTTGTGTGCACGCTATAGGATATAATTTTCCTGCCACCGAAAATAAGCAATGCCTCTCAACTTTTGCTGTACTTGTGGCGAAACTCTTACGTCAGTGAACAATCTTGATTACCAAGCATACAGCTGGAGAAAAATTAGTAATCATTTCAATAAAAAATCTTGTATTGTATTGTACCAACAGTCATTTATTGATTTACCTAATGTAAGCTTATATTATTTAGCTGTAGTTTGAGGTTAACATGTGCCAAAACTACGGCCTGGCAGTTCCACAAAAAATGATAGTATGTACCTCACAACTTACTAAAGTAAATAAAGTTAAAACACAATTACATTTTAGAACGTCCAAAGTTTACTGTACGTTTCCATCGTACCCAAATAAGGTGTCTGTCTCACCCGAACAAATCACAACTGTATGCAAAATTATGAAAAACACTGCACATTTTATGGAAGTTTCTATGAAAGTTCAAATATTCTTAAGAATATTTTGATAAAAGAAGGATTTGAAATATAGCTTACATTCAGTTTATAGTCACAGATTTTCTATATCCGAGGATTTCCCTAATCAATCTTATGGAGTATATCTTAACCTTCTTTCCCCTATGTGTTGTTGCGTGAAATGCATCGTCATTGTTTTGTCAGCAATAATTGTCTCAACAATTATTTCAAATAATATTAAACGCAATTTGAAAAATTAAAATATATGGAAAAATATGGTAAAACTCAAAATTAACATTATTCTTATTATTCTTAATAATGTTTAAAACATTATTCTGAAATAATGATCAAATCCAAAAATATAAAAATATACATAAAAATATACGTATATTGCATTTTCCCAATTTTTTATTTAATGGAGTGCGTTCAAAGAAATTTTTATCATTGTTCCTGATACTGCTTAACTGTTAGAGAAAACCAAATATTTGAAATGTATCGCAAACGGGAAAAATGGTTCGTTTTGTCTACAATGCAATATTCACTTTGTTCAACCAAACAGTACAATCGATAACAAAAACAACAACGACAACGGTTCGAAATAAACCGGCTTATATCGATCTCTGTAAACGTTCAAAATGTTTGAATTAATCCCTTAATCCTTGCCCCTTGATCGTTGTGACACAATGCAATACTTCTCCCATTTCGCATTCGCTCCAAATGTCCAAGAACGTTCCCCGAGTAATGCTAAGGATGGGAAAATAAGAGAAAAGTTTAAATGTTTCCTAAAAACGCATATTTTTTCCATAGTCTTTCACAGCCCCCCGGCCCCCAAAATCACCCCCTAATAACTTTTCGGATCGGGTGGCGGGTGGAAAAGACGATTATTTTTTTTCTTTCTCACGGGTTTCAACCGATGGCGGAGTAATTAACACCGGAAATATTCGCTTACCGCTTAGCCATGCGCTGGACTGAGCGTCGATAATGTTTTGTGCATATTTACAAAGCATTTTGTGCACAGCATTGAATGGAACAAACACAATCTTTGTATCGAAGCCCCAACGAATGCGGGCCCGGGCACTCGAATGGTCCGGGAAACTGTTAATTATCGTCCAGAACGCGACCGTGCACAGTATTTGGACGGTTCTATTGAACGATTTGCATTCGGCATGCCCCAGCGCGCCATGTTTCGCAGCGTGCTGATGTAATTAATGGCCCCTCGGTATCTGCAATTCAAAGAAACCCGTTCCATTTTACGCGCTGTTCCGCTTACAATAGGTATTCATAATCTTCTTTGGCCGCGTTTCACTGTGGTTAGCATTTTGTTTTTACCCATCCATTCCCTGGGCGTGGGTGCCGTGAGGCAATGCTGTTTGCTCGATCGAGCTTTTTCACCACAATCGGTACCGCAGAACAATCAAATTGAATCATTTCCAGCCGGAAGCCATTTATGGCAACAATTTCAATAATTACGATTAATATGGTTTTTTGTTTATTTTACTATTTCACTTTCATTTGCTTTTTGTAATTATTTTACAACATGACGTCACAAATGGTTTGAGTCTGCGACGCCCTGTGGAGTGAAACGACGTAACCTAGATGGGTTGAGTAAATCGATCTTGATCGAACTTTTTATATTGATTATATTAGTTTACATATTATGAGAAAACTTAAAAAAAACACCTTAGTTTAAACTTTCGTTTTCTACTTTTGAATACTTGAAGATGTTGGACTACCCTTTTTGGCTTTACTTTGCTTTCAACGTATTTTCCTAGAAGGATGGAGACGCCCAGTACTTCACTGAAGCAAGCAATACTAAGCCAGGCATCATTCATCCATTCATTGGCCATTTATCCATTCGAGCAGTTATAAGCAGCAGTCAACAGAAATGTTAAGATAAATCAAAAAAGGGATAACCTACCTGCAGGCGCTTCTGTACGGCGAAAAGACGTAAAAGCAAGCCGAAGCGATAGATAGAACGTTTTAAAAAATCTGTAATTAGTTTTAATCTAAGAAACCGTAAATTAAGATTTAATTTAATTTTCCATTATCGTTTCTTCATTGCTGTACGATACAACTATCTTTGTCAAACATGTAAAATATTCCCTCAACTTACCGTACAATGTATCAATGGTAAGCTATGGGAAAATCAAACTTATCAAAACCCCAATATCAATATGGCACTGGTAACACGGAGGACCGAAGAACCCCATAAGACATTTCCTTTGGTCTAAAATTTTAACCACATAATGTTTAAAAAGGTTATTTCTCTTTCATTAAGCTCTGGCAGTATGAATGCAATAGCTATACACGCTATTCGCACTTATCTACGGAAGAAATTGCAGCACAAAACGGAACTAGGATACGAGCCCCGCTATTCTGGAGGCAGTAATATACCAGGTGGCAACGAATCCCCCTAGCACGAAATTTTTCTGTTAATAGTTATGCGCATCCCAAAGCAATCCATTTAGGGAAATTAACGGATCAATAACATTCATTGAAGCACTCACATCTACGTATGGTACCATTTGTAAGAGCAGAGTTCACAGAAGAATAGATATGTTGAAAATTAGTTGCTGTTTTGACAATGCCCTTTCTTCAGGGTTGATATGGAAAAAGTAATGATCGCGATCCTGGAAACTGAGCAAAGCCAAAAGTAGGCGGCATTTCATGACACACACATTGCCAACTTCACTTAGCCATCAGCTGTGCATCCTGCTTTGACTCATTATGCTGTATAATATAAAATAACATAATATAATGATTTTATATTTATAAATGACGACCAAATTGTTTACAACTATAACTGTTGCGAATGATTCGAACACGCTGAAATGTTTTGTAGACCTCTTAATTGACGATCACAAAATTAGTGTATACTTCAAGCGGTTCGTTTTATAAAAGGCCGAATGTGCATCATTCAGCCCTATTTATCATCTTTCGTCCT